>JAVLUE010000119.1:0-101804 GCA_034190945.1 Octodonta nipae
GGTCTTATATCGTTTGGGAGTGAACAAGAAATCGAATAAAAGAAAGCTTGAAACACGTAGTGAAGATTTTACAGAGAAATCTAGTCAAACAAAACATTCGACTAAATCAAAAGAGGATGACATTTACAATGACATTGGAGATTACATTCCTGACATAAAATCTAATAAAAAAAGTCAAAAAAATGAAACGAATTTGCAGCCAAGAAAATCTTATTTCGATACAAAACCATCAGATCAACAAAAAATAATCAATGAGCAAAGAAACTTTAAACAACAAGCCATTGAATTGGCGGCCTCAGTTGTTGGAAGTATAGACACCGAATTAATTATGGCGAATACGAAACGAACAAAATTTCAACAAAAACCGGAAAGCTATGCCGAATGTTATCCTGGCTATGATGACGCAGTCATCGATAGTGAAGATGAAAACGAAATATCTAAAGGTAAAGGACGATTTGGTAAAAAAGAAATTTTTGCCGGTGAAATAGATCAATATCATGATGATGAAGGCGATTCAAAAAATCATTCCAACCGAAAGTCCAAACGAAACAATAATCATAGGGATGGAACCAATAAACATCGAGACGATAAAGCCAAACTAGATCGAGAATATCAAAAGATCAATGCCTTGATCAACAACAAAAAACAACGTGGTGAAAAAGTTGGAATGTCCTACATGTCATCAGATAATTTTAAAAAATTATAGACCAAAAAAAAAATGAACAAAATTTTTTCATGAAGTTTATTGATAAAAATTATTTTTGTTTGAGATAAATAAATATTTCGTGCTCAAGGCTTCATCATTTTTGTCTTGTTGTTGTGAAAAGAGAAAACGCCTGCGTTTACGATTTGTAAAAAAAAACAATCTTTGCGCATGTCTTCCAAATGTCCTTCGGTATAAAATCAGCAGACATTCCGTCATTGGTGCCCTTCTGCATTATTATTTAACAAGATCAACACAACAATTATTTTAAAATTTATTTCAAAATTTCGTTTGTTTGTATCATTTTTTTATAATTTTAAATTTCTTTAAATTTTATTGATCATCATCGTCATTACTGAGATTAAAAAAAACAAACAATGGTTGCTATTGGCATTAATGGTTTTGGTAGAATTGGCGTCTAGTGTTGCGTGCCGCTTTGAAGAAGGCATCGATGGTGTGGCAGTCAATGATCCATTTCTTGATGTCAAATACATGGTCTACTTATTCAAGTTTGATTCTACTCATGGAAAATTTCAAGGTGAAGTGAAGGAAGAGGGTGGTTTGCTTGTTGTCGATGGACACAAGATTCAAGTTTTCTCCAACAGAAATCCTCAAGAAATTCCGTGGGGAAAAGCTGGAGCTACATATGTTGTCGAGTCAACTGGAGTGTTCACCACTATTGAGAAAGCTGGCCTCCATCTTCAAGGTGGCGCTAAGAAAGTCATAATTTCGGCTCCATCTGCGGATGCTCCTATGTACGTGATGGGAGTCAACCACGAATCTTACGATAATTCGCAAAATGTTATTTCTAATGCATCTTGCACCACCAATTGTTTGGCTCCTTTGGCCAAAGTCATCAACGACACTTTTGGAATTGAAAACGGCTTGATGACAACAGTTCATGCTGTCACCGCTACTCAAAAAACAGTCGATGGACCTAGTGGAAAACTTTGGCGCGATGGTCGTGGTGCTGGTCAAAACATTATCCCAGCTTCAACCGGTGCTGCTAAAGCAGTGGGAAAAGTCATCCCTGAACTGAATGGAAAATTGACTGGAATGGCTCTCCGAGTTCCAGTTCCTGATGTCTCAGTAGTTGATTTGACTGTTACGCTTAAAAAGCCGGCTACTTATGATGAGATCAAGAACGCTGTCAAAGCAGCCTCTGAAAGTGATCATTGGAAAGGGATCTTGGGTTACACTGATGAAGAGGTATGCCATGAAAATGAAAATCATTTTAAATTAAAGTATTTTTTTCTTCAAAAGGTCGTTTCTTCAGATTTTATCACCGACACTCATAGTTCGATTTTTGATGCAAACGCTGGAATTCAATTGACTCCAACATTTGTGAAGTTGATCGCTTGGTACGATAACGAATACGGTTATAGTAACCGTGTGGTTGATTTGATCAAATATATCAGCACAAAATCTTAAATGTCCAATTTTGTGTCCAACACATTTCGACAAATATTTCATAGATATTAATTCAAATGATTTTATTGGGTTTCTATTAAACAGTAGTAATATTTATATCCTTAAAATAAAGAGCAGTATCCATTTCTTATTAAGATTTTAAAAAATCTTGAACAAATTTTGGCAAAACAAAAGCACTGGAATGCATCTCAACGGAATAATATTTGAGATTCATTTCAGAACACATTTGTGCACTGAAACGATGTTTTGGCATCTCAAATTTCACGTCATGTTCTTTCGAAGCAATCAGAAAGCCAATTTGACCCGAAGGATATGAGGCGACTGCGGTCGAAGCATAAGCAACCGAAGGAAATATCTTTTTTATTTTCTGTTGGATTTCTTTGATGAATTTCAAATCGAACCAATAAGATTCGGCTTGGCAACAAATCACTCCGTTTGGTTTGAGACAATCAAATAGTGCTTGGTAGTAATCGGTTTGAAACAATGTTATGGCAGGTCCTTTCGGATCTGAACTATCCGTGATAATGACATCAAACTGATTTTTGTGTTCTAACACATACTGATAACCATCTCTAAAATAGAGTTTCAATTTATCGTTTTTAAACCCTACCCCCAAAAAAGGCAAATATTGCTTGGAAATTTCGACAACATCTTGATCGATTTCGCATTGAACAATCTCTTTGACTGAAGGATGTTTGGCAACCTCTCGAGCAACACCACCATCACCACCACCGATGATAAGAACTTTTTTCGGATCTGGATGAATGTTCAATGGAAGAAACGAAATCATCTCTTGATAAGAGCATTCATCCAACTCGGTACACTGTATGGCGTTGTCTAAAAACCAAACAATTGCCAAATATTTCACTGTTTACAACAACAAAAATTCAAGATAATTTTCTCAATTTAAAAAAAAATTTGACTCACTTCTCAATAACTAAAATGTCTTGGTATTCAGATTTTTTCCGATGTAAAACTTTGTCAACTTTCAAGCGTAGCTGAACATTGTTTGAATTAAGAACACCAGTTTCATTGAACCAATCTTTTTGAAAAGTATCTGCCATCATGAAATAAATTAACCAAAATGTTGAAACTATGTTGTCATAAGCTTTTTGATCGTCAATAAAATCTTTACCTTACTTCACTCGACAATTTATATTCAATATTTAATTTTGCTTTTTCTCTACATCAAGTATAGATTATTTAAGTTTTATCAAGATACCTGATAGCATGAAAGTTGATTTGATTAGATTTGTGATTTTCTAAAGCTCTACAAAACAGAAGGACAGTACGCATAAACCTCTTAAAAAACATATCATGACACATTTCGATGCTTCGGTCATGAAAAATCAGAGCCTGTTTTTGAATGATTGAAAAAAAAATGATAAAAATTTGGTTGAACTTTGTCAAACCTTTTTTTTGTTTAAAAAAAATTGTCAATTAAAAATCAATAATATTTTTTTAATAAAAATTCCAAAAATTATAATAATAATAATGTTCTTTAATGATCCATTCAACATTGTATTGTTGAATGCTTTTTTTTAGTATCCTTTTGAAATCCATTCCAATTATTATTCGTATTAGTGTTAACAAAAAAAACAAATCAATAATGATGACGAATGATGATTCTTCCATCCTCTCACGGTTGATATTGGTAATGGATTTGAAAATAAAATTTCAAATCGAATGATTTATGTTGTTGTTGGTATTTGTTAATCAATCACTACGCCATCTTTTGGCAAATCAAAAAAAAACAGAATGTATAACATAGCTCGCGAGGATAAACTGTGTGTTTGTTGTTGTTTGTTGTGTTCATGGCGGCGTGTGTTTAATTTTAATCCATCTATATTATTATTTTTTCTTATAAATAAGAATTCGTTTAATATTTTCAAAGCTAAAAAACATACAAATTTGTTTTTATTTTATTATAATGAAAAATTATGATTTAATTATATTTTTCACGGATTTTTTTTATAAATTTTTTTCCAACTCATAAATTAATAATTAATTTTTAAAAATTATTAAAAAAAAAAAAAACAAAACAAAAAAATCATGTCTTCATTTAACGAAACAAATTTGGTTAAAAAACTGGAAAGTGTCACCAGCTCACAAGAAAGCATTCAGACATTATCACTTTGGATTCTTCACCATAAAAGTCATTACAAAAAGATTGTCGAACATTGGCTCAAGTGTTACATGAAATGTAAATATTATATAAAATTTTTTTTACTATAATTTTAAATTTGATTCTAATTATAATTTTGATTGATTAGCTAAAAGTAATCATCAATTGGTTTTATTCTATCTTGCTAATGATATTGTCCAACATGCTAAAAAACGAAATCTGGTCAATTATTTAGATGAATTCATGGTTGCGTTACGCGAAGCTTCGAGAGTGACTGACGATGAAAAAATCCTGAACAACATCACCAGAGTTTGAATATTTGGAAAGAAAGATTAATTTTTAGTGCTGAGTTTATTGATGAGCTGAAAATTTCATTCTGTGGTGAAAAAAACAAGTCGGAAATCATTTCAAAAATTGTCGCGGATTTTTCTCTGACTGAAGTAATAAGTCAAATTAACGCTGTCATTAAAGCGGAACAATCAACTAAAGGCAAACTTCAAAATTTGGCCAATTGTAAAATTGATTTTGCCAATTCAGAATTGTTGAATCACCTGAAAGATAAAACTTATGGTGAACAATTCAGCAAAGAAATTGATGATTCTACAAAGTTTTTAGAGATTGTTCTAATGGCTCTCGAAAAAGAAATAGCTGTCAGAAAAAATTTAATTGCAGTTTTAGAAAAAAGCAACATTTATTATGGAGTTCAATTGAAAGAAGCTAACAATATTGCCGAAAAACACGTTGAATACGAAGAAAACTTGAAGAAAGTTCAAGAAAAATTGAGCACATTATATGATGACAATAATTTTTCTAGTCTTCAAAATTCACTAAATTCTTCACAGTTATCATCTGTCTTAAATTATATTCAACAATCTCGTAATTCATCAATTAGCAGTTTGGATCAACGACTAACTAGTCTCATGTCGAGCTCTAGTCAGTTTGGCAATTTGACTCCATCCTCTTCTACCAACACATCTATCTCTTACAATCCAGATTTAAAAACAATATCACCGTTAAACAATATGAGCTCACCACCGTCTTCATTGCAGCTTTATCCACAAAACCAACAGTCTGATAATAATTTAAAACCTCTAAACAATAAAATAGATTCTGAAAATTTTGAGCCAGCTGATATGGATTTGGGTAATAGCGACGAAGAAAACTGAAAAACAACATTCTACAATTGACAATAATAATGATAATGAGCTACATAAATCAAAGGTCAAAATATACCATCCTTGATCACTACATCGTATTTGGGACGGAGTCAACCACCACCTGATGGTTTACCACCGGGACAACTATCGATACCCTCTTTGCCAATACCGCCACCGCCTCCACCCCCAATACCTCCATTGTTGAAAGAGTTTCTTGGTTCATCTTCGGTAATTGTCGATCCCTCTGATCTCGACTCATTTCGGTCAACATCATCAGCTCATTCAGTTTTAACAAATATTCCAAATTTCGACAACAACAAATTACTAGATGATCGTTCAATGCAACCTTCATTCTCATTGCCATCTCGAAACTCTCCCTATTCACATCATTCAAATTTTCAACAAAATCAATCGAATAACCAATGGAGGCAAAATCCAAATAATCGTCACCATAATCAAAACAATTTCTACATCAATACCAATAATAATAATCAGAATAACAACAACAATAGTAATAGTAATGGAAATAGTAATAATCATAATCGACAAAATAACAGTAGATGGAAAAACGGTGGCACCAATGTAGGAGGATCTTGGAAAAGATCTAGTTACGGTGGTCATCATTGATCATCACTAAATTAGAAATTCGATAAATGACGAAGAGAAAACAGAAAACTATATTGATATCACTCTGTAAATATTGTATAATGTCTTGAAAAAAAAAAAAAAAAAAAAAAAACAAAAGTTTCTCACCTAATCTCTGTTATTAACAAATTATCTCCAGCAAAATTTGTGTGTGCGTGTGTGTGTCATTGTCTTGTAAAACATTTTATTCTTGTCAAACTATTATTCAATTTTAAAAAATGAAGAGAATGATAATAATTTAAGGAAATTTTTTTTTTGTTATTAGAAAACATTTCATCCAACAAAATAAATAAAAAGAAAAAATTTTTGGCCATTTTTTTTTAAAATTATTATTCCAAAACAAATCCTAAGCACCAGAGATTTTGTGTGTTCAAAATATTGATCCGGCTCTATAACAGTAAAAAATTTGGTGATTCAAAAGTTGACCTTCGTCCACTGTTGTAAAATAAAACTAATATATTAATTCAATGACTCGACAAAAAGATCCACTGTAGCAATGCGCAATGAATGGAATGGAAATGAGATTTTTGAAATCGGTTCAAACTTGTGAGAAACATGGAAATTTGGTCGATTAATAATAAATTAGAGGCGATACTTTTTTGACAATCCTTTTGTTTGAAATCTTGAAAAAATTGTTGTTGAATTTGATCGTAGAAAGTGGAGATGGTATTGATTCGGGAAAATTGTCGATTCTCAACAAAAGCTAAATTCAAAAAAAAAAAATTCAAGATTTTAAATGATTCAACAGATTCTTGGCAACAAACTTGATTGAAAAAGAACCAACAATTTAACTCTGTTTATTTCGATTGCACTCAAGTCCAAAGAGGAAATGAAATTAACGGTTTCGCTAATTTTTTTTATATCCTGCTGATTGGCAAAGTAACATTCATAAATGTAGCGAGCGTATGGCGATGACAAATCTTTACGAACTGCCAGATCAATGATTACTAATTTGTTTAATGATTCTTCCAACAATTTCAATTGTTCATTTCTGTTCATCATTTTAGTCAATGATGAATTTGATAGAAACCATTCAACTTTTTTGAAAAACTAATTTTTAAAAATAACCAACTGTTTTGAACGTTTACCTATATTGGCAATCAAATGATAAATGTGGATGAAAGTAATGGGAGAGATTGTGGTCATCATCAGACTAGTGTAATCAACCGGATTATATGCTGTAATTGGTGCACCAAACGAAGTGGCTGAATTCAATTTTTTTTAGAGATTAAAATTAATAAAGTTTTGACTCACTTGGGGATAAATATATTTGCTGATCTTTCACAATCCTAGGAACAGTTTCCAAGTTTTTGCTGCTGTCAAATTTTGTTTGGATATTTTTCTTGTTCAACATGGAATATTTGAAATTCATGGTACGACTTTTGGGCAATGAGTATTTCGTTGTTTGATCTATGTCTAGACACGATGATGAATCGACGATGCAGTTTTTATTTTTGGTTGTCATAGTGGAGGAGTTGATCGAAATTCTCTCATGTTGAACCGCTATAATTTGAATTTTAAATCTAACAAAATTCAATTTGATGGAGTTTCAATTACCTTCTGGTTTCATTCGAGCTAAAAATCATCAAATAAAAAGGATTTAGTTTTTTCTTTAGAAAAAAATTAAAGAATTTTCAAAAATTTACTATTCAAACATTTGCGGAAGCGACACGATTGGCATTGGTTACGTGTATTGACATTAATGATACAAGAGTTGCTTATTTTGCAAACATATTCAAGTTTTCGTCGAACACTTCGTTTGAAAAATCCGCTAGAAATTGAATTGATCAAATGCTTTTATAAATACTGGAGTATTAAATTACCGGCATCCATCACAACTAACAACTCCGTAATGGCGACCTAAAAACAAAATTCATTTTAAAATATAAAGAATTCAATATGAAATTAAATAACCCGAAGCTCGATCACCACAAACCAAACACTGGTTTGGAATTTGAGTTTTCAACGAAAACATGTTCCAATCAAACCAACCAGATCGAAGCAAGAATGAAACGATGAATAAACCAAAAATGATTCAATAAGTCAATTTTTAATCTGGTTTGATGTTGGAACTTGTTGATCGATTTCTCTGTACCGAGATGAGGCGGAGCCATTTCCAATTGTCATTGAATCCATTATAGTTTGACAGTATTCTAAACGGTATATTGTCATATGCTGGGAACCGGGTGACAAGTGCGCATCAAAAAAAAACCAGCATTAATGAATTAAAAAAAAAAAGAGAAAAAAAATAAGTTTGACGTTTTGAAGAGCCTCTTAATTTTTTTTTTGTCCTTTTATTTGTTGGTAAGCTTTTCAATGGAATGACACGACAAAATTTTTGTTTGTTTGTTAAGACAATAAAATCTATGAAAAACTGTTATGCAACCATACATGAGAAACCAGAGTTGAAAGTTCTGAGAATTTGAACACTTGTCCGTAAAATTGAATAATCATGTCTCGGCTCAATTATGAGATTATAACAAAAAAAAAAGAAAACCATAAAAGTATTATCAGTCATTATTTTAAAACTTTTTTTTTCTGGTTGTTCAGCTTTCAACCTTTGATTCAACCGTTGACTTTGTGATGTTATGAACCAAAACAGATGTTTGTGATATTTTTTGTTTCAGTGAAACAAGAATTTTATTCTGAGAGAAAGATGGAAAAAAAATTCTATTTGCAAGCAATCAAAATCAAGTTACGAGGTGAAATGGTCGGCTGAAACAATGGCATCAAATAAGTTTTTGCCGAAGGAATACATTCGCAAATAAATTGTTGGTAATCGAGTAGTATTAGATATTCGACAATCGGAGCCATCAAAAGTCTTAATGTGTAAAATATGACAACTCGGTCATTTTGATCCAAACAAGACTGAATTAGAGTAGATGTGAAAGCTTCAGCAGGTATGTCAATGCCAGACAAACCATTAGTAGCTTTCTGAACGTATTGCTCAAATGTCATTGTTGGTGATATTTTTACACTTTTCATGGAATGGTGTCGCTTGCCAGGAGAATAGTGTGAAATCAAAACTTCCAAACACGATCGAAAACAGTGAACTTTCAATGAATCAAATTCTTGTTTGAAAGAAAAAATATGTATGAAAAAAATATAAAACTAAATTAATAAAAACCTTTTTTATCAAATTTGAGCAAAAATTTTTCATAAGCGTGACAAGCCAATTCTCGAGCTTCGATACTTAGAGAAAAATTTCTTGCTTTCAAGAAGTGGCTCATTGGGAAACCTTTAAGGAAAAAAAATGTTTTTTTTTAAAATTCATTGAAGTAGATTGATGGAAATACTTGTGAAGCTCGGTTTTCATATAGCAACAGCAAGCTAATACTAAAGAACGAGAATTAGGATTTCTAGCAAATTCTTCCAAAATCAAATTTGAAAGAGATCCACAAGGGTGTAAGCCTAACAACATGTGATTTGTGGAATTGGTTTCACCATCGAATAATTTTTTTATTGAATTTTCTTCCGTTAGAAAGCGATTTATTTTAGTTGGTACTTGAGTATCCTCTTTAATGATTCCATTCAATGTGAATTTATCACATTTTTTTAAAGTTTTCCAAACTTTTTCATCTTGATCTAAGGCACCCTTAATGTTATGCGAGCTAGCTTCAACTGAATATACTCGATATCCAAAAAATAAAGTCAAAATACGAGATAAATGACCTATTGATAAAGGTTTACAAAAAAAAAAATATTTGAAAATTTAGACCTTGACCAGATCCACAATCAATAATGTTTGTAGTGAGGCCAGATTGTAAAATCACTAAAGGTATTAATTTGCACAGCTGTTCAATTTCATGCCGTTTTTTCAATTTGATTCGTCTTGCCAATATATGTTCTATTGAGCTTGAAGGATTAGTGAGGCAAGAATCAAAACGATTTCGACATGAAAAATCCATTTGCTCATTCGAGTGTACGGCTGAGAAAAAGAAAGAAGAAAATGTTTCGTCTTTGATCATAGTTCTCAACGATCGTATCATCGTTGAAAAAACTCGAAGACAGAGAAAATTTAAGGGAAAAACTTTAGAAAACTTTGGCTTGAATCGTTCATCAGTTGAATTAATATCATTGAGCAACCACAAAATGTGAAATTTATTCATTTCAGCTAAACATTCAGTCCAAGATTTCGGAATTTTTTCCCAATGATTGTTCAAAAAATAATCCTTTTATTTGAAGAAAAAAAAAACATAATTTTCGATTAGATTTTCTGAGAATTTCAATTTACTAAATTATACGAATCCAAAAGCCATTGATATTGAGATAAAACTTTAGCCAACGACTCGATGAGCGATTCTCTTGTACTTTTTCTACTGTTGTTCATCATTTTTAGTTGATGATGATTGAAAAATTCCATACAATTCAAGCTGATAGATTATAACACGACCAAAGAAATCTGAACAATCAAGCAAAGAAATTTTTACAACATCGGAATAATCATCGAAATTATCAATATCATTGAATTTTTGTGAGAAATTATTATCCACTGGATTTAAAACCGTTTCACCAAGCAGCCTATTGTTTAGATTTTGATAAAAATGAATAAGAATCCGTTTTGATGAGAAACCTCCTTGAAATTGAACAACTAAATCTTTTAGTTTGAAAGGTCTTTTGAAATGGCATAAAATCCACTGATTATCTCCTTGGTCCGAATTCCAACAGGTCAATTCATTTTTATCAGTCAAAAACTTTTTACCAAATTGTTTAATATTTTTATTCAATACTGAACTGACACTAAAACAGAAAAAACAAAAAAAAGAGAATTATTTTAAGAAATTGGCACTGGAATTAGAGGAACCTAATTTTAAAATCTTTATCAATTTCGGCCAATTGTTTTTGATTTAACATTATTTTTTATTTTTTGATACTGAACAGCAAGAAAACAATCACAACGTGTTTCAACAAAGAAAAAGAGCCTTAAATAAAAGTAGTGTCGTAATTTTAAATGAATTACGAGTATTTCGAGTAATCTCGTGTATTTCGAGTATACTGGTGGTTTTTGACTTTTGCATTGTTTAATTTATCAATGAATTCAAACTTTATTATCATAAAATTATTGTCGATTATTAGTCGGAAAACTTCATAAAGAATTTCATCAAAAAAACAAAAAAAAATTTCTGAAGAATCAAAGTTTCAACCGAAAATATCACGAATCACACCTACCACTAATTCGTCAAGAAAATCCTAAAAATTTAACCCATAAATTAATGCGATGAAATTCAATAATTAAAATAGAACATCAAAGAGAAGAAAAAATGAATGCTCAGTGAATGTGTGTGTGTGTTTTGGTATTGGGGAAAAAAATTTTTTTTTCCTTTTGCAACAACTATTAATAGAAATGAGAAAAGAAGCTCAAAAATCCCAGTCGATTCGAATACGAATATTTTTGTTTCACATAAGGAAAATTTCACTAATCTAACTTCAAGCTCTTTCATTCTTTCACTCACTCATTTATTCTGGCTAAGAATAATAATAATTTGCTTCAAATGGGTTTTAGTTTTATGATGTCGAGCTGAATCGGTAAACGATTTCATAAACTTTTTCCGTACGTATACGTATGCTGACAAAAAGAAACCAACGGTATATGGAAGACAGTCGCTTGAAAGCGAATCATCCACAATCATCAAGGGAAATAATAATAAAAAAATGGATAAATAAAATAAAATTCTTCCATCTTAAGTAAGATTTTTGCGGGAGTCTCTGTTTGTTGGCTTCTTGTTGCTTATTGGTGAAACTTATTTCAGAGTTTAAAACAAGAAAAATTTTGTTGAATATTCTTGTTTTCTTTTCTCTCTCTCTCTCTCTCTCTCAAATTAACCTCTTCGTTCTTCAGTTCTCAAAGCGGAGGCGATCAACATGAATATGTTGTTTGTTTTCTCAACATTGAAAAAATGATAAATAATTCAACTATTGAAATCGATTCGTGAAGACAGAGAATTTTTTTTGAGAAAAAAAAAGCCAAAACGACTGATGTGAAAAAAATTTCCATTCAGTTAAAAATCATCGTTGATCTCTCCATTTCAGCACAATATTTTTTTGCCCCGTTTGTTCAGTGAAACTTGATCCATCTTATTATTTTTTTATTTGAAAAAAAAATCAAATTGTCACAATATGAGTGATTGCGAAGAAGTTGATGTTTCATTTTCGAAACCATTGCGAAGCGAAGCACCCTCCACCATGAACAACATCGATACAACTGATATTTCTAGTAAAATCGATAGTATCTCTTCAAAAAATGACCTGGAAGAGGTGAAGCAAATTTTGAAAAGCAGCCAAGATGGTGATCCACTGGAAGATAAATCAAGTTTCTATCCATTGCAACAGAAGACCTCATACATGTCACCGATGTGTATGCTGAGTTCCGAGAGCAAACGAATTATTCGTCAAGCTCAGGCACCGATTTTGCAAGCCAGTCCACGAGTAGTTCATTTTCTTTATGAGGTTTGTTTATTGATTGTAAAAAAAATAGAAATCATTGTTTTTGTTTTTGCATTCAAAAATGATGAAATAAATATTTTTTGTTTTGATAGAATTAATTTATGTTTGAAGCTTTAAAACATTGATTGATGTTTTGTTTATTTAAATTCTTGACGCTTTTCAAAATGATAGAAATAGAGAATGTTTAGTAGAACAAACATTAAACTTTTTCTTCTAACTGAAAAAAAAAAAATTTCCAGGCCAGAATCGAAGAGCTTGAAGATGAATTGGAAAAAGAAAGAAAACAAAGAATTCGTGCCGAGAAGCAACGGACCGATTTGTCTAGAGAAATCGAAGATTTGCATTTGCGTTTGGAGGAAGCGGGCGGTACAAACAGTACTCAAGCAGAAATCAATCGACGTCGAGAATCCGAATTGAATAAGCTTCGAAGAGATTTGGAAACAGCAAACACTAACCATGATCTTGAGGCTTCAAACCTTCGAAAAAGAAATGCCGAAATTCTTCAAGAATTTCAGGAACAAGTCGATCAAATCAATAAAGCCAAAGCCAAGTATGTAACAAAAAAAACCATAAAGCTTCAATCAACGATGCTTATTAATGCCATTCAAATTTTTGTTTCCTTCTCGCTTCCAAGCTTTGTGCTTTATCAATTCATCATGAAATCGTTTCCATTCATTGAAACATATTTCTCTCTTGATAATAATCTAGACTTGAAAAGGATAATGCTGTGATGCAATCAGAGAATGGTGAATTACAAGCAACAGTGGAGAATGCTCGAAAATTACAGGTATAAAAAAAAATTTTAAATTCTTTAAAAAAAAAGAGAGCGAGTTGATTACTATATTCTTTCGAATGCTGTCAAGAAATTCTATTATGATCAATTCACTTCATAGTAAAAAAAAAGAGAGAAATTTCGACTTACTTAATGCATACCGATTGCAATGATTCCGTTAATTTTGAAGCAATAGTATAGCGCGACAGTGTGTCTTTCGGGGAAAAGAAAAGCAATATTATTTTAAGCATTTCATTTCTGGTGAAATATTCATTGGCATGTCACCACTCTTCTGTCTGGATGTATTGATCGTAGTCCAATTAATCTAGTTTGTCGTTTAGTAAATTGAGTTGATAGTTCTTCGTCTAAATTTAGTCGCTTCTACACACTGCTATTCCTGTTAAAGAAATTCTTTTCTCCTTACAATCTTCAGAAAAGAAACTTTGAATTATTCAAAGTTTTTTTTTTTTCTACTGTCAAAAATGAATTGAATTTTTGTTTAAAGTTTGTGTGTTGTTGTGTTGTTTTCTGAACATGTCATAAATCAGCATGAAAATTTTTGTTTTCTGTTTGAAAACCCAGAATTAACCTTAAATGGAAAGAAAATGATGAGAGAATGATGAGTTGACATCATTGGTAGATTTTAAAATAAATTTCTCATGCTCCTAAATTGACTGAGAGTTGTAATAATAATGAAAGAACATCACATACCTTCGATGTCAAGAAAGAATAATTTATAAATCTTTTTCTTTCTTTTTTTCAATGTTTGGCAAAACATAGGCAAACACTGAGAAACACAACAAACAATTGGATAGTCAGTTATCGCAAGCGAACAAAAAATTGGATGATGCCAATCGAAATGCCAGTGATCTGGAAGCATCAAAGAAAAAGATTGAATATCAAAAACTCGAAGCCGAGAAACAGTTTCAAGAGGCTGAGGCACAGCTAGCGAGTATTGAAAAAATCAAAGATCAATTGAAAAAGGAGCTTGAAGAGGCCAAAAATTTGGCCAACCACGAAAGCCAGGTTTTTGATTAAAAAAATTGAAATTTTTCAAACTAAATAAAATTGATTAACAGGAACGTTTGGCTCTATTGACCAAATATCGAGGCCTCGAGCTTGATTTGGATGTTGCCAGAAAATTGATTGAAGATGATGAAAAAATCAAAAGCGATTTACACGTTCAGCTTAGCAAGGCTCACACTGAAGTCCAACAATGGAAAGCAAAATTCGAAAGCGCTGGTTACGTGCTCCGCGAAGAAATGGAAGAAATGCAAAAAAAATTGACATTAAGACTTCAAGAAGCCGACAACCATATTGAACAGCTCAATTTCAAAAATTCTAATTTGGAAAAAATGAAACAGAAGTTATCTGATGAACTAGAAGAGATGGCCAACGAATTGGAACAAACACGAGCTTACGCAGTGACTTTAGAAAAGAAAGTCAAAAGCGCCGAAAAGGAAATTTCCGAATGGAAACAACGGTGCAGTGATTTAGCTAATGAACTTGATGCTTCGCAAAAAGAATGCCGAAACTATTCGACTGAGTTGTTCAAATTAAAATCTTCTTACGAACAGTTGCAAGAACAATATGAATCGGTAAAACGGGAAAACAAAAACTTGCAAGATGAAATCAAAGATTTGTTGGATCAGCTTTCTGAAAGCAGCCGAAACATTCACGAGCTCGAAACAACTCGTAAACGGTTACAAATGGAAAAAGAAGAACTTCAAAACGCGTTAGCTGAGACCGAAACAGCCCTAGAAGTCGAAGAAAATAAAGTTTACGCAGCTCAACAAGCTTTGGAACAAGCAATGATCGAAAACGAACGAAGAATACGTGATAAAGAAGAAGAATTTGAAGGTATCAGAAAGAACATGCAAAAAGCTCTGGATTCAATGCAAGTGAGCCTTGAACAAGAAGCTCGAGGTAGAGCTGAAGCTTTGAGACAAAAGAAGAAACTCGAAAACGATATTGTTGAACTAGAATTGGCATTGGACGCAGCGAACAAAGCTAACGCAGAAGCACAAAACTACATACACAAATTGCAAGGCAATATTAAAGATCTTCAAGTAAGCTTGGACCACGAAATACGAGCCAAAGAAGATGCTTTGGAATTGTATGCCGCATCTGAACGAAAATGCCATTCGTTGCACAACGAACTTGACCAAACTCGAACGCTGCTAGAACTATCCGACCGTAAATGTCGAAATTTGGAGAATGAAGTGGGCGAATTAAACGAACTAAACCGTGAACTGAGCGCGCATAATGCTGTATTATCAAGCTCCAAGCGAAAACTTGAAGGAGAAATGCAAATTTTGAAAGCCGATTTCGACGAGGCTTTGAACGAAGTTAAATTGCTAGATGACAAATGTCGAAAAGCAATTGTTGACGCGGCTCGTTTAGCTGATGAACTTCGCGAAGAACAAGATCATGCTCAACGAGAAGAAAAACAGAGGAAGTCGATTGAAGAACAAATGAAAGAGCTCCAAGTGAGACTAGATGAAGCCGAACAAGCAGCACTAACCGCCGGACGTAAAACCATTGCAAAACTTGAAGCTCGTGTTCGTGAGCTGACACAAGAATTGGAAAGCGAACAAAGAAAATATACCGAGGCATCGAAAAACTTACGTAAAACTGATCGAAAAGTAAAAGAAGTACAATTCGAATTGGAAGAAGCCAAGAAGAATCAAGAACATTTGCAAGATTTAGCAGAAAAATTAAGCGTCAAAGCCAAGACATATAAACGACAAATTGAAGAAGCCGAAGAAATAGCCGCATTAAACTTGGCTAAATACCGAAAACTGCAACAAGAACTGGAGGATGCCGAAGATAGAGCTGATTCCACCCAAAGTACCTTGGCTAAGCTGAGAGCCAAAACCAGAAGTTCAGTTTCAATGACACGAGCCAGAAGTCCAGTTCCAACGACAAGGGGCCGAAGCCCAGGGGTAAATTGATCAAATGACCTAATTAAAAAAAAAAATTTTTTCAATTTCTCATTTTTTTTAGCCCTTTTTCTCAACTCAATTGGACAGTGAATTACAATAATGAGATTGCCATTGGTTTTGTTTTGTTTTTTTCAGCAAAAATTATTTGCGCTCTTGCTTGCTTCTATTAAACTTCAGTTCAAATACTGTTTATAAGAAAAAGTTTTTTTTACATAAAAAATTATGTCATTATATTAAAAACTATTTTTTGTATTATTTTAAATTTATGATAAAAATAAAAATATTGATTAAAATGAATACGCGCCATGATATATCTATAGATGGATAATCTTTTGTAGAATTATTTCTGATGAATCCAATGAAATTCAAAAGAAAAACTGTTTAAACATTTTGAAAGCTAACTTTGTTGAAATAGAATGTATGTGAAAAACAATAAATAAAAAACGTTTTTTAGGCGCCAAACAACGTCAAACTCAATTTTGTTATTTCAAAGTTTTTTTTTTAGAAATTGAAATGTATTTGAAAGATCGAGGTGTTTTAAAGCAATGGGCAAAAAATGAATTTAATTTGGAATTGAGTGAAACAGAGATCAATGAACTTGTTGATCGGAACAAGTTTTTTGGGAAAATTTTCTCCTACATTTCAGAGAACGTAAAAAACGAGAAAAAATGTCAAAGATCGAAAAGCCTATATTCAATTTTTTGTGATTCTCAAAAAATAGAAAACAACAATCAAGTTTTTCAACATTTCAATAGTTTGAGTAAGTCATCATCGAATTTGGAGTTTGTTGATAAATCAAGTCAAATACAAAAACTGTGCAAGTTTTTTTACACTGTTGTTCAATCAGATTCAATAGCGAAAATTGAAAAATTTGATGAAAAGCACATTGAGAAATTGGCCAAGCTAATTGAATCTGTTTCAGAACATTTAAAACTTATTCAAAGTAGTTCGTTGCTAGCCAATTCAAACTTGTCAAATCAAATTTTTGACTATCAAAAAAGTTTCAATGAAATTTTTCGAAACATGGTTTGGTAATTGAAAAAATTTCAGAGAAGTTTTCAAAGATCAACATTTTTCAATCAAATCTTGATGATAGTCGAAAAAGTTTGGAAAATTTTTTAAACACTACCAATACAAACGATGATTGTTTTGAATCAAAAGAAGATTGGAAGCTTGAAAAAATTGAATCATTATTTACTGAATGGAATTTGTTGCTAGAAAGTTTCAATAATTCAAAGTCGAAAGATGAATTTTTTTTTTCTAAAAGGCTAAAATAAAGAATTTTCAAAACATTTTTTTTAAGATTCTAGCGCTATCTGTCGATTTTCAATGCCGATCAGGTAGTGTTTTTTTTCTAGATCATGCGATTTTTGTGTGTCTGTTTTTCTTGCTAATCGATTTAATGATAAAATTTTCCATATGATGTCTTTCTTATTATTATTATTATAATAACTGTTTTAAAAAGTTTTGATCTTGAAGAATAAATTCTTTGATTGAAAACAAAAATGAGCTTTGATGAGAAATTGAGCCCGTTTGTTTATTGGGGACAAACAAGTGATTCGATAACTTTAATAGTCGATTTAAAAAATATTCAAGTAATTCTGAAAATTTCGTAATATTGATTAAACTCTATTGATTTCCAGTCGCCGGCCGTAGATCTCAATTTGAAAAGCCTCAAATTTTCAGCTGTTGGAGTTGGAGCTCGAGGTTTAAACAATTATGCGTTTTCTATAGACCTTCATTCGGAAGTTATTCCAGACGTAGGTTTTTTCCTATTTAATTTTTTATAGTCTTTTCACAAGAATCATTAAATTTTGATGATGGATAGCAAAGCTTCTATAAAATCAGTGACCGAAACGTTGAATTTGTGCTGAAGAAAAAAAATTTGGACTCATGGCCTCGATTATTGGAGAACAGTTTTAAGCCGCAATGGCTCAAAGTCGATTTCGATCGTATCAAGCAACAAGATTTTGAAACAACTTCAGAAGATAGTGAAGTCGAAAAGTTCTCAAAAAATAATCATAGTCGAGTGAAAAGTCCGAAAGTTTATCGTGATCGTAATTTTGGACGAGGAAAGAAAAACAAAGGTATCTCTCTTTGTAGCGTTGATCTGATTCAATAAGAGTGTTTTTTTTTCCATTACCAGATGTTATTTTCTCAGTCCAAGAATTTAAAACTGCCTATTTATTTCTGTACAACTTGTTTCAATTTGTCGGTTACATTTACATTTTTGTCATTTTCTTCATACATTATTTTAAAGAAGGGCCAGGTAATTGAAAAAACAAATATTTGTTGAATTCAAAACTGATTTCTATTTCAGAAACGATAAAAACAATTTATCCATCTTTGAGAAATCCGATCAAGTTTTTGAATTTGATGCAAATTTTAGAAATTATTCATCCATTGGTTGGATATACATCTGGTTCTGCATTGATGCCTTCTGTTCAGCTCTTGGGTCGAACTTTTTTCATTTTTTTTTTGATAGATCATCAAATCGAGATTCAATCTCATTATGCAACATTCTACTTGCTTCTCACTTATACGGCATCCGAGTTGTTTCGGTTGGGGTTTTTTTTTATTTACAATTATTTTTTAATTTTAAATTATTTTCAAGTTATCCATATTATATGCTTCACGTTTACAAAGTAAACATTCGATTTGTCACTTGGATTCGATATAGCGCTTGGATTATCTTGTATCCGATCGGTTTCAGTTTAGAAGGTTCCCAAATTTTGTTTTTTAATATTCTGCTTTGACATTGATTTTTTCAGCTATCGTCATGTACAACAGTATTCCATTGTTGGAACAGAGTGGCAAATTTTCCATTTTTCTACCAAATGCCGCAAATTTTGCGTTTTATATGCCTTTCTATCTTAGGATCTACTTGAATCTGGGAATTATTCCTTGTAAGTTGTTTGTTCTGTTGTTGGCCAATCTGAAGATCTAAAATTTTTTCAATTTAGTTTTCTATCTCATGATGGTTCATATGTATCGACAGAGAACTAAATACTGAATGTGTTGAAGAAGAAAATTCATTAGAAGTAGAAATTTAAAATTTAACATTAGTTTCATTTTTTTTTTTTACCTAAAAATGTTTGAGTTGAATTTTGAGAGATTTTTTTTTTATATAAATTGTTATTGTAAAGGAACAAATTTGGCATACTTTTAATTTAAAAATATTATTGTTTTATTATTATTCTAAATATTTAGTTTATGAGATTTTTAGAGAAATCATTCAGCTATGTATGTTTCCATATTGTATAGTGATTATTATTATTATTGGTTTTTCTCAATTGAATTAAAAGAAGAAAAGCAAAAACGAAAGCATTTTGTCATTGTTTTCCTAATCGATTTGTTTGCCAGCTATATTTTTTGAAGTTTTTTTTTTTTGTTCCATTTCAAAAATTCTCATTGAAAGAAGAGTTCCCAGAAAATTCATTTCAGATTTTCGAACGAGAACGTTTGTTTCACAAGAATGTTTTATTCACGTGATATTCAAATTAACGGAAAATAAAAATAAAACTAATTGTCAAAAAAAAAAAAAGTTTTGAAAAGAAAGGAAAACAAAAGGAAACCAGAGAAGAAAACAATTCTCAAGGAGCAAAGAAATAACAATCAAAAATTGTGATTTGTGGTGAGGTGTTTGCTGTTGTTTTTCATTCTACTCATCCGAAACAATTTTTTTTTGAAACTAAAATTATTATAATTTTTTCTTAATGATATTGATTGACAAATTGATTGGAATCTAAATTTATTTCTGGTTTGAAATATTCATTGATTCATCTTATTTGTAGGATGTTGAAATTATCAGTTCATTTGTCAGTTTGATTTTGATTGAACTTTCGAATGAATTAGAAGAAAAAAAAAACTGGAAAAGGAATTTTGAAGAAGTAAAATGTTTTTTTTTCTGTTGATGATCAACCATGCAAGAGTTCGATTGAACAAACATTAATTAAAGTAAATTTTAATCATCAACAATCACCCCAGCAAGTCTTTTTTCTATAGAAGAAAAAGCAATGGGTCAAGTTGAATTTCTTCTGTTGGAAAGAACCGTTCAAGTATATATATTTTGTTTTTTATCGTCTCTAATAAGTTTTCAATAGTCTCTCAAATAATCACACAAAAACGAAACAACCTTAAGGTCAGAAAAATAAGAAGAAGAGAATAACTGTAAAAAAAAAAAAACATCAAATAGAAGCTTCATTGAATGATGAAGAAAAGAAAACTAAGCCCTCTCACACTCTCATTCTTGGCCATCATCATCACTAGTATGGAAACAATGTTTTTTTCTTCTCTCTCTCTCTCTCTCTCTCTCTCTCTGTTTGAATAAACTTTGTGTACCGAAGACCCTTTTCTTTTAAATTTTTTCTTCTTCAACTTTCGAAACAGGTTCTTCGTGTTGAATGTGTGCCTGTGTTTGTTCGTTCGTTCGTTCGTTCGATGTTTGTTGAACGTGTATAGTCGAAGAAAATCCAAGCATTGGCGCGCGAGTTTGCGAGAATGCGGCTGATTTCGAGAACGTCTACGACAGTTTGAACACAGCAAGAGACAAACACACCAAGAGAAAGAACAGACAGTGCAAGCAGAGAGAGAGAGAGAGAGGAGACATCGTGTTTTTTTCTGCGGCTAATAATCTGTTCTCTACCACCATACCTGCCATAGACATTTATCGACTCAACCACAAAACCTTAGCTTCCATTTCTTTTTTTTTTTTGAATTTATTTTTCTTTTCTTTAATATTTGTTTTCATCATCAACCATCAAAAACAACCATCGTTGTTTCCATTTGTTGTTTTGTTTTTGTTTGTTGTTGGAGAAAAGCTGCTCGATTCGTTGAATCGTTGTTTGCGTTGATTGCGAATAGCAAGAAGACAGAGAAGAAAAAAAAAATCCATTTTCTTTATCATCATCTTCCTTTTTTTTTAATAAAATAATTTATTTGTTTGTTTGTGTGGATAATTATATTCAGAAAATAATAACAACAACAACTCATCATCGATGGCAATCCATGCATGGTGTTTCTGTTGTGATGCCGCTGTTGTTGTTGTTGATGGTGTCCAAGCGCCTTGAAACATTCACTTTCGTGTATCATCATTCCATTTCATTTTTATTAATTGTATGATTCATTCGAGCTTGTTTCGAGTAAAGTTTTGTTGTGTTTGTGGGTTGATGTCTATTAAATAATCGTGTTACAACTAACTGAGGGAGGCTTCAAGAATTTGAAACCGCTGATTTTCGGTCCATCGGTGTGTTCATCATTGTTATCGTTTCAAAATTTGATTCTTGAAAGAAGAGTTTTTGAAGAAATTTTTTTTTTAAATTTTATTGGTGCTGCTTCATTTGTTTTCTTTTCATCTCAAACTAATTTTGTGTTCACTCAATTGATTATTCATTGCGGTATTTTGTTTGTTTGTTTGTTGGTGAAAAAACGAAGAAAACATGACTTGTTCGGCAGTGACTTTATCCGTTGCTACGGTACTTTCCGTGATCGCCGTTGCTTGTCTATCGATCGGTTTTAGCACCGATAATTGGTACGAGATTCGTGTCGATACCAATCGAACCAAACAACTGTTAGATACGACACCAATCGATTATGATTCCAACTATTTGTATTATTCTCGTGATGAAGGCCTTTTCCGAGTCTGTTTCGCCGATAAGAAACCAAAAGAATGTAAGTGTTTTGTTATTCGGTTATTTATTTATTTGCTATTTTGTGTGTGTGTATGTGTGTGGAAACGGGAGTTCAATCTCTACAACAACCAGGCCCGAACAGAAATTAGATTAAGTAAAGATTTATTATTGAAAATCATTAGAAAAAAAAAACATGGCAGCATATCGGGAATGATGGTGGCCGTATAGCTCGAAACATTATTAACACCACAACCAGTAGTTTACATTACAAGCTTGTCTTTTTCTTATTTAAGTATTCTAGATTTTAGTGTTTTTTTATTTTTATGAAGTCAATGATCAAGATGTTGTTAAAAAAAGGGAAATATTTTCTTGGCTTGATCAATAAAGAGGCTAAGACATTCCACAGGTTGTTGTTGTTGTTTGCCTATTGCCGAACATTTTTCGTTTATATTTGTGTCAAACATATATTTGTTTGTTTGTTTTTTTTCCTACTACCAATAAAAAATCAACAAGAAAATGTTGCCGGCGACCGTCATTTATTTGACGTCGCCATCCTTCTTCATCCATTCATGTCAAATAAAAATAAAATGAACGAAACGAATGAATGAACGAACGAACGAACGGGTTTCCAACAACATTTTACTTCGGGGCAAATTTTTTTTTTGCTTACCACTGTGTGTGTTGCCATCGAAAATTCCTTGTGTTTCGAGCTGTTTAAAAATTTGTTCAAAAGCTCATCTTGAGATTTTCAATAGAACATTGAATTCGATTAGTTTTTGTTGTTGTTGTTAGCGATATTTTTTGCCCAAAATTCATTGATTCGATCGGACAAGACGGTTTCGAGACAATTATAGATTTTATACGGTTAGCATACCTGTGTGTGTGTGTGTGTGTTTCTTATTAACTGCTCTCGATCGATTTTAACGATGTCCTTTTTTTTCTTGTTAAGCCTTGAAATCCTTGTGTGTTTGCTCTATTTTTTTTCCTTACTTAAACTACACTATTCAAATGGATTAGATTTTCAATTATCCAATAATCTAATTCATCATTAATCTATTTGACATTATTGATCCTGATTTTTTTTAATTATCTTCTTCTCTGTTTGAAGTGTTGATTATATTGAAATAATAAGCTTTACCGTAATGATAAAAATATGATGGTGTTGATAGTTACTATTACTTTTTTGGTTTATCGATACTTCATCGATACTGATGATGTATCGATATTGATTGAATATTTGTTCTTAAACTTTTTTTAATGAATTTGTTGTTGTCGAAGTCAAGGAGATTTAACTTTTTTAATGAATTAACATGAAACAACAATCAATTTAGTTGAAAATCTTGCTTTGCAATGTTGTTGCCCTTGTTTCATATCAATTTTATTTGTTATTAAAATACATCTTTTTTTCCAATAAAACAATAATCGATATTAATGGAATAATCAAGGAAAATTTTGAAGACTCTGATGATGATGATGATGATCAGGATAATAGTGATGAGGATGATGATGAAGAATGATGGTTCAGTCCATGAAAACTTGTTGTTTGTGGCTTTGAGCCATTTGTTTTAAATTTTTTTTTCTCATCTATCATAAATTCTTTACAATTTCATTATTGTAAAATAATGTTCGCTTACTCCTTTCTTTTCTTGAGTCTCTTGGTTTTTTTTTTTGGTTGTTGTTTCAAGCCATTAATGTTAATCAAACGTTAATGATAGTAACCCAAAATGGTCGTATTCAGTAGCCAAAAGAAGCTGAAGGGCTTTTAATTTTTTTTTTTTTTTGACCAGTCACTTACTGTGTGTTTATGTTGAAACAACAGCCAGTTACAAACTACACTATTCTATAATGTAAGCATTGACCAATTAACTTATGAATTAAGGACTCCTGAATTAACCAAAGAAACTATTCACAACATCTCTCATTCATTCATTGAAGGGTCATTCAAAACAAAACAAAAACTAGACTGTCCAGTCTAGTTTTTTGTTTCATTCATAAGTTTAGATTTTATTATTCAAACAATGTTTAGTAATCTAGGAGGGAAAAAAAAGTTTTGAATGAACCGAAAACGGTTACGAAGACTTCCTTATGTGTGAGCATGAAGGTGTTTAAGCAAGTTTTTTATAAACACAATGAACAGATTTGTCGAAGACTGACAGTTTGTTTGACCAGATCCAGATCTTCATTAACAGTACAGGAGATTCAGCGCCCAAAAAAACCCACACCCAGATTTGTGCTACCGTTTATTTATTCTTATTTATTCTAATTAAGCTCTCATTTAAAAAAAAATGGTTGTAGGTTTCTGTTTTTGTTGGCATTCTTTTCTCAGAAAAAAAAAAACATCAACCACTCAAACGTGTGTATGCGATTTGAATTATTTATCAAGTGTTTTGTTTTGTTGTTGTCGAAAAATTTAGTTTCGGCTTCAATTCAAGGTGAACTCATGGTTGTTGTTTTTGTTGCTCAATCTAAACATTTATTTCATTAATAAGCTGCTTGCTTATAATAAAAAAAAAACATCTAACAAAATATTTTTTGTCGGATCGAAAAGATTTCGATTAAATTTCCACACAAAAATTCAAAGGTGTGATCTAGTGTTGCTTTGCTGTCGAAAAAATTTCTCGGCCTTTGATTAATTTATCTGTGAGTGGTGGTTGATTTAAATCTTAAAGAAAATAGTTCAAAGAAGAAATTTTTCTTATGTCAAATCAATGAGTTATAGGCCACAATTTTTTTGCTGTTGCTTTTCTGATGACATTGAATGGAAACTTCGACTTCTCCTATCCCAGTGACAAATAGATCAATTTGTTTGTCTCTCAAATGCAAGAGTTGAGATTAGAACAGAAATTAATTCTAAACACACACACGTTGAAAATTAAAAATTCAAAGAATTAATGAACCAGAAATCTTAAAATGCAAACTTATCTCTACCTATCTCTTATCCTTTTTCTAGCCAACTGGCTGTTTTGTTTTATTATCATTTTTTTTTATATATATTATAATCTTATTATCGTTGTTTTATTGATTTATTTTCATAAATGCATTAATCAACAGTAAAACAGTAATAATAATAGATCTAACGAACAAAAAAAAAAAAAACTTTTATTTGTTCAATTCAGTCTTTGAATCATATCACAATGAAAATATTGGAATTCGAGTGGAATGGTGGAGAGGCCGAGAGAACAATCACTTTCTTACTTTTTTTTTCTCCTGTTTGTAGATCAATGTTTCTTCTGTTTTATAATGAAACAGAAATGTGTTCTTGAAACACATTTCAGGTTTTATCTTGAAACTTTATCAGATCAGAAAGATAAACGATCGAAGCAAAGAAGAAAGAAAAAAAAACGGAACACAAAGAAAGCAAATAAAAACATAAAATTAAAATAATCAGGTTAATATCATTTTCGAAGATCATTCATTTCATTCAAATCCATCTATTACGATCAAAATTTTTTCTCATTCACATATTTTCGTTCATTGGTGTGTGTGTTGTTTTCTTGAAACAAAACAAAAAAATAACACATCAATATATATGGTTTTTGGCCACAATTGGCCACAGTTTTCTACCATAAAACATCATCATCATTGTTGTTGTTGTTTTTTCCTTTGCTTTGTCAAACAAAATCGTAGATTGCCGAGCGAAGTTCAAGTTGTTCTCCTAATCATCTGGAGAAAAAAAAAACAGTTTTTTTCTCCACTCACAAAACAAAGGCCGAATATTTTTTTGTCCGTTTCTTTTTCTCCCAAATATTATGATTTTTTTTTTCCAAATAGACTTTACTTTGAATACTATAGAGTGTGATATAAATATGGTCATAGATGTTATGGATCGTAGGAAAATTTTGTTTGTTTTACTTGGCTTTGCTTTGCTTTGCTTCTCAAACATTTCTTCGTGCTCATTTAGTTGGTTCAGTCACATTATTTAGAAATTCCTACGGCCTATTTCATCATCATAATAATAAGTGGGAAAGGAAGTTTTTTTTCCGCTGTTCTAACGTACTGCTTTGGGTTTGGAGAAAAACATCAGGTGAAAAACTTTGAACTGTACAGTTTGAATTCACTTCATTCACTGTCATTGTTGATAGTTGGATAGTTCAAAGTTCTTTTCAATCAAACGTTGATTCTGTCCAATCACCGTTTACAGATTGAGATTTGAAGCAAATTTGATTCAAATAATCGGTGTCGATCATGTTATTAGAAGTTTGACACTAGTTTGGCATAGAAAAACGGGACCTTGATCTTAAGCCACATAAATCCTGTTTGATGATCAAGTTATTTTAGCATATCAATGTTGATTTAAAAATGTTAAAAAATCATTTTTTGTTTTTTCTTCAAAGTTTAATGAAGTTTTTTTTATAAGAAGTGGAGAGAGAAATTCTTTTTTCCATTCATTACAGCAAGAACAGCAGCAATCTATCAACATTTTTTTTCTAGTTTCTGTCACAGAACTACATTTTAATGTTATTGGCTGAAAAAAAAGAAACTTGTTAAAATTGTCGTGTTTTTTTTTAAAAAAATATTTATTTATCCTATACTTGTAGTCGAGGATTATTTGATCTGAGTTTTAAATTAAAAATATCGTTCTAGGGAGAGAAAGAGAGAGAGAGAGAGAGAGAGAGAGAAAAATCAAATTTCTTCGTTAAAGCAAACAACAGCCAGTGTTGAAATTGAATTTTTCTCCTTGATTCGTTTCATTGATCTGGGATGATCTTTGAAGATGGTGGTGAGGTTTTTTTCTACTCTTCTTCTGATCAACAATCATCAGTTTTATTTTTAAATGAACTCTTTCTTTCATCAATTTAATTCGAATTGAAGGAAAATCGATTGTTTGTTCGATTATTATTGAATGAAAAATATTTCTTTTATAAAATATTTAATTATCAAATCCATATTTTGTTTTTTTGTCATTTTTTTTGTTTGTTTTGAAGTAATCTTTCTTTCAAACTAAACATAATGCAATGAAATTGAAGCATTCGATCACAATCAAAGATCACAATTTGTTTGTTTGTGGGTTTAGTTTAAGACAAAAAACTGATTGAGAAACAAACGATTTTGAAAAAAAAACTCCTAAAATAACCACTCTTGATTGAAGACGTTTATGGATTTTTTAGATCAAGTGACAAGAAACAATCAGTAGACATAGATTTCGAACAATGTGCTAACAAACACCTAGCTTGCTTGCACAACCATCTCATCATTTAATGGAAAAAAAAAAAAATTTTCAGAAGAAACTTTTTTTCGATCTAAAAATGTATTTCAATTGATAATTCACTGATGTCCATATGTGTAACTTGAATGGTTGTTTCACACTTTTTCATACACTGAAACATATAAACCACCTATTTAAATCAAATACAACTAGCCAGCAGATTATTTTCTTTATCAAAGAAACATCAGGTTGTTTTTTATGTTGAAAGCTAAACGTATTTAATAGAGAAAAAACTATGATATCAATGATAAATTGAATCTGAAATTCATTCAATTTTAGATTTAATTCCCGAAATTTCTATCCAAAATGCCAGGGGCATTTCATTCATAACATCATTGCTTTTTAGTTAACCAAACGGACCAATTTTTTTGTATCGACCAGAGAAATAAATTAAAGAACACGATAATATTATAATAAATGGTGAAATTATTTTCAGCTTTCAGGTGTCGTCCATCAAGACCACTAACATAGATTTTATTTTTTTCTTCTTCTCCCTGTGACCCGTGAATTTAAATTTATACACATTCAGGGGTTTGTGTGTGTGTGTGTTTCTGTGTGTTCGTATTATCGATTTCGGACAACGAGGCAACAAATGTCCAACCACTGTTTGTGCTCGTTCATTTTTTCTGTTAATATTATTGTCAAATCATTTGAAATTAATTTCTCTGCTTCCACCAACCATCCTGGTCGACCACCACTTGAAGATTCCATTTCTCAAAGCTTCAAAATAAAG
Organism: Octodonta nipae; assembly: GCA_034190945.1. Classification (NCBI taxonomy): domain Eukaryota; kingdom Metazoa; phylum Arthropoda; class Insecta; order Coleoptera; family Chrysomelidae; genus Octodonta; species Octodonta nipae. Next base: position 27,792 of record JAVLUE010000119.1, read on the forward strand.
CCATTTAGGTTGTCATTTTTTTTTCTAAAAAGAGAGAGAGATTACATGGTTTTTTTTTGGCTGAAAATTTTCTTGGCAACCTGATCTGATGATGGTGGTGGTTTTTTTTCTGTGTTCTGTTCGGTGTGTTTTAGGTTGACATTCAATTCGAAACGTCATTAAAATGATGCCTTGATGATGATGATAAGGCTAAAAAAGTTTAACCTAGTCGGTATTTAGTATGAATGGCCGCATCAGTTCGACATCTGTGTGTGTGTGTGTGTGTGTGTGTGAATGTGCATTACTAAATATAGATATCCATTCATTCTCTCTATCTGTATCTTGTTTGGTGTTTTTTTGGCTTTTCTTGTTTCTCTATTGGATGGCCGTTTTGTCTTTTCCATTTTCTCCATTCATTTATATTAATAGATCGAGATTGTAAGCGAACAGGCAAGCAAGCGACTTGTTGGTAAAAAAAAAGTGCCAATATTACGCTCATTTATTACGATAAATTAATTTTTCTATAAAAAAAACCAAAAACGAAACTTTTTTTTTTTAATAAAAAAAACCACTTTACCTTTAATAAAAATAAAATCGAATGAATCGAGTTATTATTTTTGTTTTCCTTTTTTGAATATATAGGAAGTCAATGTATTCATTGTAGTGTGAGTTGTGGTTGTTTGGATGATAACTAAAGGCATGTCAATCACACAATCATGCAATACAGGTGTCTCCTTTGTCTCTCTTTTTTTAGTCTAAATTCTAATTCAATTTTTGGTTAGAGATCAGTCAATTGAGTTCGTTAGTCATTCAGTCAGTCAGTCAGTCAGCCAGTCAGTCATCCAGCTAGTCAATCAGTCAGTCAGTGGTATTATCAATTATGGATGTTAAACGGTTAAAGCCATTTTTCCAGAGTATTTAACCTTTTAAAATTTGATGAACCATCAGAAAAACTTTTTTTTCTTTTCTTTGGTTTACATTGAATCAACAGAGAGGTAACAATTAGGAAGAAATCAACTTTGCCGTTGTTTTTTTTTTGTTGTTGTTCTACCTTGTATCTCAATGTATTAATGTTTTAATTTTTTTTATTATAAAAGTTTTCTGTCATGTTTAGGGCTTTGATTTTCAAACAAACACATCAAATAAATTCCTAGAAATTGATTCAGATGAGAAGAGCTGTTTTTGTTGTTATTGAAGAAAAAAAAAACTGTTTCATCCTAAAAAAAAATAGATTTAACGACTTTTTCCTTAAAAAAAAGGCCATACTACAACTAAAAAAACACCTAGATTTCTTCATTCTTCATTCTTCTTCAGTTGGTTTTGTTAAGAAAATAAAAAAAATTGAGACCAAAACATGACAAATATAAACAAGACAATACTGTTCTTGGTTTTCAATGTATTTTCAATGATGATCGTAACAAAACCAAAAAAAAAACAAGCAAATTTCTATAGACGGAAAATTTTTTTCATTTTCACCTTAACACTAATAGCGATATAAAAAAAAAAACTAAACCGGGCGATTCAACACAATAAACCGAAACAAAATTAATGTTTCACTTTATTGAGAAAAACTAAAAAAACTAAAAAAAAAAAAATTCAATCAATCAAATCAAATCAAATAATAGAATGGTGTTGAGAAGGCACGTAAAAACATTACAAAACAACAAGCAAACCAAAATCTAATTTAAAGTTATCATTGGGAAAAACGAACGGGACAGAGAGTTAGAGAGATTTTTCCATTTGATCAAACCAATCAATATATCAGTATCCAATCAGTATTAATTGACAAGCAATTAATCCATTTTGTTTTTGTTTATTCTTAATACAGTGCCGACATACCTGTCACCGACTCAGACCGAATGCTTCAACATTGACTACTATATTCCGGAAAATAAAGAGTCCGACAACTTTTCCGATATGCGTTGGGAGAGATTACGTAAGTTTTTTTTTTCTTCTTCATTTTTTTGTTCGAACAAACAAGCAAGCAAGCAATCAATCCAACTGTTTTATGATCGATCTGTTTGAATTTTTTCATTCTATTCCATCCATTTTTCCCATCTCATCTTCGACAAAAATCCTTTTTCGGAACAAACAGCTCTACTTTGTTTGAATTTAAAAAATCTTAAAACAGCTAAGAGAACAAGATTCAACACAAACAGACGATTGGTTTTTTTTTTTCCTATTTTCAATCATTCAAATAATTTTTCTGCTCTTTGGTGAATAATTTTCTATAATTTAAATCAAATTTTTATTGTATTTGATTTGTTGTTGGGACTGTAAAAAAAAAAACGTCGACGACGATGACGACGACCAGGATGATGACAATTTTATAATAATAGATGAGAAAGACATTTCAATAAGGCAAAGTGGTGGCAGCGTATTACAGCTCTAAATTCATCAACAACAACAACAATCAAAGATGATGATGAGAATTTTTTAATTTTTTTTATAGCAAATCTTTTCTCCAAATCAAATGGCTCTATGTAAGTTTTAATATTTTCGGTGATTTCGTATAAAGTGTCCAGTTGTTGTTGTTGGTGGTGGAAAGTTGGATAAATTTTTAAGTATAAAGAAATAATTTCACAAGTTTTATTCGTTCATGATTTTTTTTTCTGTTGTTGTTTTCTTCTTCATCATACATTTCTTCTTCATCATACATTTCTTCTTCATCAATCGAGTGAATGAATGAAATTGGGCATCATTGTTCTTCATTTTTTTTTTTTTTTTTGACACTTTGAGTGACTAAATAGTGTTGGAGTGTGTGTGTGTTAGTCGAAACGATACTAACAAGGACTAACTTGGACTAACTTCTAATTTGATGCAAGGAGTTTTGTTTTTCTAGTTAAGTTTTTTTTACAGGTAGGAAATGTATTATTGCCATCATCGCGTTGTGTCTTTTGTGTTTGGTATCATCATTATAATTTTTTTTTTTCTTCAGTTTGATTTTGATGTTTTGTTCATCAATGCAAAAATAACGAATAGAAATCTTCAAATTTTATTATCTCTTTAAAAAAATTTTCATTTTTCTTCTTGTCGTCTTCTTTTTGTACTTCTTGATACTAATTTCGATCATTCTAAACTGTGTTCTTCAGATTTTATTATCTTTCTTTCTTTTTTTTTTCCTATAAATGAAACACAATGCACAAGTTATTGTTCGTTCGAACAACAACATAATTTTGGCATCACAATGATGGATGGATGGATGGATGTTATTGGGTTATTCAAAACGATTCCATTGTCTCAAATTGAATACTTGATAAAGAATTTCAACTACATCGAGGGTAAAAAATATTGGTTAATGAGTGGATGATGAAGTGAAAAATTTTTGGTCAATCACAATGATAATGGAGGTCATGATCATCATCACCACCAAAACAAAAATGAAGAATATTTTACATATTCTATTCAATGATATATTCTATTATCTTTGAAAATGAACATTCAAACAACATTCATTAAAAAAATTGATTTTGAATCATATTTGTAAAATGAAATGCTTTTTTTTTTCTAAAAAATCATCTTTTTCATTTTTGCCTGGTATAGATATGGCTCGTTCGGTTGTGGCACTTTACATAATGGCCTTCTTCTTCATATGTCTATCGTTTTTCACTGGCATCGCTGGTAAGTTTGTTTCATCAACTCTATTTTCTCCCTATTTTATTTTCGGATTATTGTTTTTTTTTTTAAAAACAAAAGGTGTTGATTTCATCATTTAGTATCTTAGTTTATTATTATCATGGCATTGTTTCTGTTTTTTTTTTGTTGTTGTTGTCACTATTTAAAGATAGATTCATCATTGTGAAGATGAAATTCTCGTTCGTTTTTTGTTTTGTTTAGTCATTTTATTAGTATTTTTCTTCTTCTTTTGTCAATTCTTTTGTTATATATTCGGTATATATATGATCGTATGATGTCATCATCATCATTCACATCACATGTTGTTGGTGATATCATTTTATTTATTTTATTAATTTTGGTTTTTTTTTGTTTTGTTGTTTCTCCAGGTTGTTGGAAACGGTCTCATGCCAATCTTGTTTCGACCGGTTTGCTTCAGCTATTCTACATGTAAGCATTTTTTTCAACCCAAACAAACACAGTCAGCCTTGTGTATTATATAATGATGATAAAAATGTTGCTAATTAAATGCATGTGTCTTGTGTTTTATCGTTTGTATTGTCTTGCCCAGAGAATTTTCTTTCTCTGAAATTCATTTCATCTAATGATCATAGACATTGTAATTTTTGAAAATTTTTTCATTATACTCTTTCTATCTCTCTCTATGTAGCTTTGATGGATGCTGGAGCGATGGGATTGTGGCATGCAGTCAATTTTACGATCATCACAAATTGAAAGATGAATTTTCATACGCCGCTTGGCCTGATGTAAGTTTTTACTTTTTTTTTGATGCGGATAAATCGCGAATCAGCTTGGAGATTTAAAATTTCGATTTTTACAAAAATTTTAGGTTCTTAAACAACCGGGAGTGACGGAATTCTATTATGGATGGTCGTATATAATTGCCTGGATCGGAATCAGTCAGCTGTTGGTTTCTTCTATCATGTTTCTGTCGGCTGCTCGATGCATACGCAGTGAGAAACGTTTGGAACAGACCAAGAACATGCAATACCTGATGCCTGTCTATCCTGATAAACGAAATCCATACGGGTTGAACTATGCCTACGCCTACCCGGGACCCTATACGCAACCAAATATTTATCACGGATCTCAATACGGAATCGGTCCCTATGCTTATTGATGTTGAACAACAACCAACGTTGGTCAACTTTTTTTTTCATTGTGTGTTGGTGGTGTTTGTGTGCATATGATAAAGTTGTCAACACGTGTTGTTGAATACGATTGTTTAACAAAAAAAAAAAACTTTCATTGATGCCATAAGTGTTGATGGATAGGATGATGTATGTTTGTAGGTGTCTCTCTATCTCTTTTTGTTCTAATTCCACGATTAATTCGATTTGATTCACTACAAAGGAAAAAAAAAATATCGAAGCTTTTCTTATCGATTATCATTTCAAAGAAAATTTCTTTTTCGTTCATCATCATTTTTTCTTATTAATTAAAAAACAAACCCTTGAAACATTTATTTTTTTCAATGAAGAAAGATTCTTCATTCTTGTGGAAAACGTGTGTCACCAATGCGATTGTGTCCTCAATGTTTCATTTTTCGATGAATTTCGATCCATTTTCTTTTCTCTTCCACTTCACTTGTATAGTTTTTTTTTATTTTCTTAAATATTTTGTATTATTTGCATTATTATTATTTTTTTCAAATAAAACATTCATTCTCATTCGATGAAATCGACAGTTTTTTGGTTCATTCGTTTGGTGTCATTTTTTTTTCTGTTGTTTCCTCGCTCAAACAATCGATCGATGGTGAGAGAAGCAAAAGTGAGAGATTTGTTGTCGATTGTTTCAAAAAAAAAGGTTTAGATTCAAATAAATAAAAAAGTGATTCGCAATACGATTGTTTGATTACGATATTTTATCACATAATAGCTTTTTTTTTTGTTGTTGTAGGATCATTTAATGAACTTTGTCTTTCATCTCAAAAAAAACATTTTGCATTAAATTGTTTTGACCTTTTTTCTTCTCTTAATCTTTCGGTGGTCAATCGTTTGGGTCAGCTCGGATTTCACTCAATCAGAAAAATGATAATAATAATAACAGAGAGATTTGCTGAAAATTTTCAAACAAAAAAATTTTAATTGATTGAAAATTGATTTTTCAATTTTTTTTTTTTCATCACTGTTGTTCGGAAAGTTAATCTAAAAATAATTTCTAGCTGAATTTTTTTAGTCTGTGTGTTGCTGTTTGTGGGGTTGTTTTTTTTTTGTAGATTGAAATCATAAATTTTTCATCTCCATTATGACTCAAATTGATCAAATTAAATTTTTTTTTTTTTTGTTCTTTTTGAAAAATAAAATAATAATTCTAGTTGGTTGGGACCAGATTATTACAAATGATTACAAAGAAAAGCATGGTTTTTTTATTGGTTTATAATGTTTTGCTTCCCGGTTCTGTTTTTTTTTTTTGGAGAAAGCCAATCGTGATTGTTTGACCTGAAGTGTTTTCAAGTCGATTTGGTTGGGCAAGGTCAAGCTTGTTCTTCAACTTTTTTTTTTTTTTAAACATAAAGAATCACAGAAAGCTTGGAAACAAACACACACACACACACACACACACATACAAACACAGACAACTGGTAACTTCATCATGGCTAACGGTAATTGTTTCCTGCTTTTTACACACTTGATTAGAGCATTGAATTTCTTTGCTTCTTGAGTTTTATTTTCTTATTTATGAACGTACGTTTATTTACCATAAACTGGTTAGTTGAGGAGGGTTTTGTTCATTCAAATCGAAATCATAGTTTAAGATGAACTTGGACACACACACACACTAACACTAGTCAGACAATTACATACTCAACCAACATGTAAGAAATATTCTTTCAAGGAAGTCAAATAATAAAATTTCAATGGCAGTGGGTAAACGAATTCTTTGCTGTTGTTGCTCTGTTGTTGTTGTTGTTGGGCTGATCATCGTCATCATTTCGTCGACCCTCTACGACCCGACAAATTAAATTCGGCTTGGACGAAAAACTTGAACTAGAAAAAAAAGAAAATTTTTTTTTAGCGGTTGTTGGTTGTTGTTGGCTTCTCAGTTTGTTTTCCGATTGTATCTAGTAGATTGTATATCTTATATTAATAATAATTTGGAAAAAAACACATACATACACACACGCGTACTGTGTGATTTCATTGCAAACATGAAACCAAACTTTGTATGTTTTAAAGTTTATTTTTTTCTAAAAAAAATAATTTTTTTTATAATTTTTTTTTCTTATTCCGAAAAGCTGTCTTTTTTTATACTGTTTTTGATTGCAATCGAATCAGTGATCTCAATAGTATCACCAAGTTCATCACCATCATTCAATAATGAAAACTATCAGGGAGAACTTCCCAAGGGTTATTATAATTTTGCTCAGGCACCATCGAATTCTCGGCCACCAAAAGTACGTAAACCACCGTATCTCTCTATTTCTACCGAATGTCAAGGTAATTTGGTGTTTGATTTATTTAAAAAAAAAAATTTTTTAATATTTAAATTTGATTGTGGGAATTTCGAAAAAGGAATCTACGACACCAATACATTGGCAGCTAAAAATAATCTCTGTGGTGATTTAAATCATGGTTTTGTTCCGCGTAACCCGATGGGACAATATCTTCACGGTCAGCCCTATCCATTGTAGGTTTAATTTGAAATTAATAAAATTTTTAAAAAAAATTATTTTTTTTAACTTAATTGAATTAGTGAGATAATAAAAAATAAAACATTACAATTTCTTTCGAAAACTTTACCATATTTGAAAGAAGAAATTGATAATGTACCAAAAGTGGCCAGATTTGTAAAGCCATCGGATTTTTTCAAAAAGTTTGTTGCTTTTTTTCTCATATTAAAACAAAAAAAGAAGTTTTTTTTTAAAATAATGTTGTTGATTGTTTTTTTTCTAGTAATTTGAAACGATTCAAGCGTCAGTCTAAACAAAAGTTGAATGAAACTTTGTTGCCGGTTGAGAATATTAATGAAAATAGAAAACCTGGAAATTTGAGCAGCGTGCTCAAATCTGTTGGTTTTCAGAAGACCACTAACGCAACTAAACAAACAAGACAACACACTTGCGAAGGAAACATGTAATAGTAGTTTTTTTTTTTAAAAATAAATAAATTTCTTTGATAAATTTAATCAGAATTTGTCAAGCTATCGAATCGTTGAGAGAGGATGGACCCTTTTCGAAAACATTTTTGAGTAATGTTGTTTCAGCCGTCGGAAATGTTGCCAATGTTAACAATGTTGTATCGCTATTGGATCATTATAATCAATTGAATCAATCTGGTGCTTCTTCTGGCAATGGGAACCGGTTGGCTTTGTCACAAATACTATCGTCGATTTCTTCGTTGAGCGAAGGCTCAAGCTCAAATGGTTTAGCCAATGGGTCACCAATGTCGAACGGTCCATCAACTTCCAGTTATAGTCCATTGTTGTCAATCATCGATTATATTCAAAGCTTGCAAGCACCAAAGTTTGCATCTAAACGAAAAACTCCGTCCGATGCAGAAGAATTGTTTTCTGAAAGAACTGAAAAACCTCAAACACCATGTTCAAGGTTTAGTTTAAATTTTCCTAACTATATTTTCATATTTTCAATGAATAGCACGGAAGAGTATATTTCGCCTACGTATGCCAGAAATTATCAAGGTGTATGGAAATATGTTGTTCAAATACCAAACGAAGGGTAAAATGGAACGAGTTTCAGAAATTTTTAATCGAATTGTTTTTTTCTGTTTAAACTAGATATTTTACTCAAACAATTCAACAAACAACTTGCTTGTAAGTTTTTGGTTCAATAAAAAATTTTTTCTGACTTGATTCATCAACATTCCAATATTAAACAGAAAGAACAAATGTGATTTGATGGAAGGAACTTGTCGCGAATCTCCTAGGTTTGAATTTTATTCTGTTTTATTATAAATTTTAATATTTTTTTCAGATGGGTTAGTTTGTTGGTGGCAGAAATTTTCTATCCTGACGTTTATTTTCCGGCTAATCAAATAATGCCCGCGCTTTATAAACAACAACAATCATCACAGAAAAATCGGATCACTCAACCACAACCACAACAATTGAAGCTGAACAATAATATTAAACGTCCTGTTGGTAGCTCAGTGACAGTTGGAAATCCATCTGATCTTAGCGTTCTTGCCAATATGCTGAAAAGAAGTGATCGATTTTTTGATCAAAAAAATAGCTACGGTCATCCGGCTTTAAACAATCAAGAGCTTATGTCTCGAAAAGTTCGAGCCACTATCGATGGTGAACCAGTGAATTCGGAAACAACTGAAACAAGAACATTGAACGATGACAATACTACTGATTCTGAAAAGAAACATTGCGATGGTTATGATAAGATTGGCTGCTATATTGTTCGAGTTTATTACGATTCGTTTTTGGTTAATGGCAGTTGTAAATGCTGGAAATCTTCTCATTCAACTATCAATGAAACAATCAAAAGAATTTTCATTGGGAAATGGAAAAAATAAAAATTTCTCTCAATGAGAGGAAAAAAACTACATTTTTTACAATAAGAAAGGAATCATCATTTTCATTTATCATTTGATTTTTGAAAAAAGACAATTTTTCTATAGCAAAACGTTTTCTGTAAATAATCATCAATATCATTTTGACATTTAGTTTGTATCATTTTTTTTTTTGTTTGTTTCATGGGGAAAATCATTCACAATACAATTTAGGCTAATTTATTCCTTAATTTCGGATAAACCAAAAACTTTTTCTTTTCTTTTTTTTTAAATAATTTATTATTATATAACACATTTTAAACATTAATAATTACACGCATTTTATAATTTTTGCGCAACCATTTGAACATCGAATTTTAATAATTGATGATGATGATTATGATGGTGGTGGTAGCTGTGTATGCGTGATGATGATGGTAGTGATGGATTTAAACGGTAACAAGAGAAAAACCAATACAATAATAAGAAGAAGAACAAGGAATGGATGAAACGAAACAGAACATAAGAAGAAAAAAATTGAAATGAAGCAAACAGAAAATAAATTACAACAACAACAAAGATTTATAATAATAAACAATCGTTTTGTATGTAACGAATATAATCTCTCGATAATCATCATAGGTAAAACTAAAAAAAAAAAATCTTATACATAATTTTAATACAAAAAATAAATAAAGCAAAAAAAAGAAAAAGACTCCACTAATAAATTGTTCTTGTTTTAATTGGTTTCATTTGTCATTCATTTCCTAGAATCTTCAGTCTAATTTGAAAATAATATTTTCTTTCAAATAAAAATGATCGAGTTTTTTTTTTGTTGAGAGAATAAAAGTTCAATAGAAAATTATTAATGGAAATAAAATTTTTAGGAATCACGTAGAATTTAATGTCTTTGAGTTTTTTTTTGTTCGTTGTACTCTGGATTTGTTCGTGTTTGTTTGGGTTTGGTTTTTGGGGACTAAAATGAAATAATATTCATAAGAGATATATCACATGTGTGTATTTGTATGTAATTGACTGTATTCGGGGGTCTCTCGGGTTTTTTAATTTGTATAAATAAATTGGAAACTGATCAATCTGAAATAATGTTATGAATGCTTTGTAAAATTTTTTAGTACTATAAAGTAATTATAATATAGAAAACAATTGAAACAACCAATATAATTGAACAGAAAATCAAGTCAAAAAAGAAAGAAAGAATAAATCTGTTAAAAACAAAATAGAACTGGCCAACAATAATAATTATCAACTGAAACAAAACATACATTTTTAGTTTATCTTACAATTAATACCAATGTCCTGTCATGTCTTTTAACCCAATTTTTTAGTTTTTTTTTTTTTTTTAATGAAATTCGTAAACTTTCACAGGAACTGTTGACCAAAAGCTATTCTTCATTGTAAAAAACTTTCATTTTTTGCTTTGGTCGACTTATCTTGCTATAGGTCATATTCGAGATGCTATTCATCCAGGAAAAAAAACTCAAAAACTAAAAATATTCATTTGAATAATTAGTTTAACAGTCAAGATGAATTGAGCAATGTGGAGAATTCTTGTTGAATGGAGCGTAACTCTTGAATGTTTTGGGCAAAACGAATGTTTAATTGTTCAAAAATAGTTCTATAAGCTTTGTCATTGAGCTTGAAACTATCGTTTTCATCATTTGAAATACGATTAAGTTGTTGACGTAAAATTTCATTATCGTTTAATAAAACCTTGAAATTTTTTCAAATCGATCATTTTCATTAAATTTAATAGCAAAAGGATTATTAGAAAAAAAAACATTAATATTCGATATTCAATTTGTTAAACAAACCTTGATTTTATCATCGACTTTTTGATTGGACGAGCCGTACATTTGGCACTGTTCTTCTAAACGTTTTTTCAACATTTCAATTTCACAATCTCGTTGCTTGAGTTCAGTTTCTAAATTTTCACAATGCGATCTAAACGTATTGATTTCTTTGCGTAAGTCAGCAATTGCTTCGGGATTTCCATGACTTGCCTCTAGTTCTAGAATCTAGTTCAAAATTTAAATACATTCAATACAAAACTATCAATAAAAACAGATTTTCATGTTTACTTTATGTTTCATTTTGGTATTTTCATCTTTAAGCAACTGAAGTTGTCTTTTCCATTCCTCGACATTGGCTGTCGATTCTTGTAAAGCATTTGTCAAGCGAGTATTGTTGCTTTTCAATGTTTGAAGTTCAATTTCCCATTTTTTGGCATTTGTTGAACTTGACCAATAAAACATGTTACATTGAAGATAAATAAAAACGAAAATAAATTTACCTTTGAGCTAATGCCAGTTTGAGCCTTTCATTTTCATAACGAAGCTGAGCTTCAGTGGATGATTGTGGAAGGGTTACCGATGAAATTTGTTTTTCTCTATTCGAATATTTAGGACTTTCTGTTGAGTTTTGCTGAAAAGAAAAAAAAATTTTAATACTAAAATTGAAAATTTTAAAATTTTTTACTTTAACTTGAAGACCAGACAAACTTTGACTACGTTGATGTGGAGATAAAGCTCCAATTAAAATATCATTTTGGTAATCTGACTGAGAGCGAGGTGAATCCCTGACTGACATTGAACTTTTAATATTTCCATTCGGTTGCAAAGTTTTCGACTGAGCACTTCTAGTTGCATCTTTAACTTCTTGAAATTTTTCTATAAACTAATGAAAAAAAAAACATTTTAAAAAACTTTATTTTCAAATAGATTGATATCATACTCTATTTAATTCGGGTTCAGATGAAAACCCCAGACCATAAACAGTGTTTGCTCTAATATCGGACCATTGTCCGAACTTTTGAGAAGTTTTTGTAAATGTCATGCTCGATGTTATGGTGCTATTGATGACAGGCTGGAAAAAAACTTATAAATACCCATAAACATAGAAAAAGAGTTTTGTTTTTTTGAAAACCTTTTGCCCTTCAACACTGATTATTCGATAAAGATTTCTTGAAATGTCATAGTAAAAATTTACGTTGACCGCCGATGAACTAGCCGGAATCCATGAACGCTTTGTTTGCGGATCAATATGAAACACATGGGCCTTGGTGGTGAATATGGGAGTTTCACTGTTTCGTTTCCATAATAAAAAAAAGCAATTGTTTTAAAATGAAAATTTAAAAAAAAATCTCTTTCAAATACCCCAGCTTATTTGATTCGATAGTCATTTTGTTTAAAAAAAAAAAAACTAAAACAAAAACAATGTCTTTAAGGGATTTTTTTTTCTAGTTGTTGAAAAATTTCAACAAACTTTCAACAAATGTCTTTCACCACGATGCTCATGTTCATGAAGAAGTAGAAGGAAAACTTGAAACATTTTCAATGGAAAAGTTTTAAATTCCATAACAAATCAGTTATTGTTATTATTTTGATTGTGGCATTCTATTTATATCGAAGAAAGAAGAAAAATAATATTTTTCTTTCTTGCTGTTGTTTCTGGTGGCTTGTTGTTTGTTTTGTGAAAATGAAGTTTCGTTTTTTCGCACTTATTTTTTTTTGACGAGTGTCACCAATCTATATTATTATTATTATTATTTGTGTGCACCCATAACACACAGGCACACATCAAACGAATACAAACGACTGACAAAAAGGTTATCAATAGGCAATCACGGAAACAAAACAAAAACAAAATTCAGCATCATTTCAAAAGTTTGACTTTCATATGATTTTAAAATGGTTCAAGAACAACAATAAACATTTGAGATTTTTGGAAACAAAAAAAACAACTTCAATTTCTGCTGTTGCGGCTGTTGTTTATTAATCGAGATAATAAATTTTTTTTTACAAAACTTGGTTAATGATTCTGATTTCTTGAGTTTACCGTGTGAACACACCAAAACAACACATGATGATCCCAGTAATTTCAGTGATTTCATGTAAATTTATAATTTCTATTTTTTTCATCTGTTCTCATCTCGCTCGAATGGGAAGAACACATTCTTTTTTTTCTCTGTTTCCTTGTTATCCTCTTGTGCGGTCCGTCCCAATTAAACAGCTGCTCACAGTTATACACACACTAACACAGAGACAGAAAAATAGCATTTCAATACAGTAAAACTTGAGTAAAAGTTTGATGCTCCATGTTTAGTTGATCCAATTGATGAGACAAATAAACAAACATGAAACGAAAGATTTATGAATTGATTGCATTGAGATTATACCAGAGAAGAAAAATGGAAAAAAATTTTTTTTTTTATGAGGTAGAGTCCATAGAGAGAACAAGAATATAGTAAGAAGAAGGAAAACTTTCACAACCGACACCATCACACCAAAGAAACCGAATTTAACAAACCTCAACACACCACACAGACAAACACATCTTCTGTTGGCAGTTAATCTTGATGTTATTTCACCGAGTACTTCTGTTCGCACACACTATCCTAAAATCGCTAAATGTAGCTACACTTCAGCAAAGAAAAAAAAATAGTTGATGAAAAAAAAAATCGGGCGCCTTGTTACCCAATTCTTTTTCTATCAACACATATTAAGATCGAAGAATACACACACACACACAGAAAATAACAGTCTAAGGCGCAAAAGGCCTTCACCCAAAAAAAAAAATTAGGCAAACAGAGGCGGCGGAGTACACACACACCGACAACACAAACACACGGAAGAATTGCGGCAGGAAAAACAACTAGACAGTTTGATATGGTGTTGAACATGTTTGTGAGTGTGTGTGTGTTGGTTCAACAACAGTCCACAGAAAGTCTCAGAACATCTAAAAAAACATCCAATCTTTACACCACATGCTTCTCTCATTGCGTAAAAAGTTTCAAATTTGGATCGAGTTGGGATTCATTTTTCAACGTTCAAATGCCACTACTACATATTTCTACTACTGATGAATCTTGAACGAGACACATCCGCCAAAAAAGACATGACCGATATAAAAATTTTTTCTCAAACCGAAGAACAATTTCGTGGGACAATATCGTTTTGTCTATATTTGATCATATTGGATGATATGATGCTAGTTGAAATTTTAGGCAAATTGTGTGCCTGTGTGTTCCAGAATAATGAATGGCGCCAGTTTAATCAAAGTTCAAGTGAAAATTTTGTTTTTGTTTTCTTACAAGAACAGTTAATGAAAAAACTAAAATTATTTCCGTTTCTATTTCTTCATTTTGTTTGTATTTGATAAAATCATGAGAAAAGAAAACACGACTTCAATAAATTGGTAAAAAAAAAATGCCAAGTTTTGTTTCAGTTAAAGGAATAACTTTAGGAATACAAATTAAGTTTTTTTTAATAATAAAAATATCAAACGATTTCATATTTTTCAACGTTCAACTTTGATTCGAGACTCCATTTGATGTCCTCCACTTCATCATCCAAAACCTCTTTGATCTGTAATTTTTTGAATTAATAATGAGAAACAAAAAAAAAAAATTAAATTTCATCCTTAAAAGAGATGTTTTTTTTCAGAAGAAAAAAAAACAATCAAACTTGCAACGCTATATTTAAAGCAGGTGCAATAATCAAAACAAACATGAAAAACGAAAAATGATAGTTTTGAGAAAAAATAAAACTCACAATTAACCCGGCCAGATTTTGATTAGAATTGAATGTGCAATTAATTGGAAAAAAATCATCATTGCTATGAGATGAAGCGAGATCAAAATCGATTGTCGCTGATTTGTTTGTGTCAGGTGATATGACTGAAATGTTCCAAACAAGAAAACCACGCTTATATGAATAATCTCCTTCGGTGCATTCGTTCACTGTAGGCTGAGAAGGACATCTGTTTATTATTATTTTAGAGAAAAAAAAATCAATTATAATATGTTAGAAAAAAAAACGTGTCAAAGTATTACGGGATCGATATCGATAGCTCAGATAAAAACTTGTTTGGAACCAATTCCAAATTACAGTTGTTATCGTTAGGCCAACAATTCAATACAAACGGTGGCCAATCTTTTCCTTGAAAATTAATACGCATCATCCTTTTTTTATTATGTAAAAAATTGGAAATATATTAAAAATACCTGATTGACTCATTCGACGATATTTGAGAACTCCAACACTGGTATTCAAAGGAAATGATTTATTTCTTAACGTGATAAGACCTTGCTGCCGAAAAAGTTCTTTATCAACATTTGGATGACTCTATTGGAAAAAAAAAGTTAATTTTATTTCCAATTAAACTGAAAAAAACACTCACTTGTATTTGCACATGTTCCGAGTCTTCACAATCGACCAAAAATTTGACTCGACAAAATTGTTCATCGCGAATCAGAATAGAAAGTACGCCTGATAACTCGGAAGAATGAACAGCACCGTCACGAGAAATTTCAATGTTTAGTTTTTCTTCCACCGATACGTGAATAGGCTCCTGAGTGACATTCTTATTCAGAGCTTGAGTTTCATCCTTCAACTCTGTTGAGAGCTGTTCATCAGGTGCTGGAGCAAATATGTTTTGATTTTTAGAGCCCAACTTCAGAGCTTTCGAAGGTCCCTGAAAAAAATTTCAGTACAAAGGAAAAAAATTTAAAACTTTACCTTGGGTTTAGGTAAAGTTGATTGTGGTGGAGCAATACTTCTGGATGATTCAAAATTGTTATTACCATACGATGAACTATTGTGAACATTAGAACTGGTATATGAATTATTAGATGCGATTGAAGGCATCATTCTCAGACGTTCGTTTTGTTGGGTTTTTTGTAATTTGCTCAATTCTTTGGCTTTTTCACGCATTTTTTGTTTTGCATCTCTTTCTTGAGTTTTACGAACAGCTTCAAAAACACGTTCTTCATTCGAGTCCATCTCGATGAAAGTTCTAACTTGAGACATGTTGACATTTTCACGATAACCAAGTGCCACGATCTCATCAAAAGCACAAATTAAAGTAAATACATTGTCTAAAATAGCTTGTTCATCGGATGTATTCTTGTTACTGGTAGTATATTCGTTTATGACACGAACAAACAAACGCAAAGTTTCCAGATCTTCAAGAATGTTTGAAGTTTTAGTTGTTATCAAAACACAATACAGTTTATCCATTAAAGCTTGATAAACATAACGAACCTGAACATGTACGAGTAATTAAAAAGATTTTCAAAAAAAAAACTCACCGTATCAGTTTCGATGAAAGTATGCTGTTTGTCTTTAGTGATTAATTTAGAAAACGCCGTCAAAACTCCTGAAGAAAATTTTAAGATAAAATTGAGCATCATACTATATAAAAATAATTTACCCTCGATTCTGGAACGAGACATCTCGACAAACTGCCGGGAAACAAGAATCTTCCCATTTTGCTTAGAAATGACAGCACTTGCTAGTAAAACCTTTTGAAAAAAACAATTATCAAGTAAATAACTTTTATTCATTTGAACACAAAATACCATTGTGCTTTCATACGATTCTAATCAGGTTAATCATTGAATAAATCCCTAACAGAAAGAAAAACTTTTTTCTTCAAAAGCCACGTCAGATCAGCACATCTTTCTCAGCTGCAGATTTGATGTAAATTTGCGGTGTTACATTCATAAACAGCGTTACTGAATAAAAAAGTTTTTTTTTATCAATCGACAATCTCTTGTGTTGTTGTCCATCAAATTTACCTTTTATGATATATTTAAATGATAAAACTAAATATGGACAAGGAGTGACTTGAGTTGTCGATCTTTTTTCTATCCAAACTCATCTTGACTGAAAAATTTTTATATTTTTAATGAGAATAGGAAAATGTTATAGTTTTGCGAAAAAAATCCAGGTTAAATTTGTTTCGATGCTAATTTTAATTAGTGTAGGCGTCATACTTTTAATTAAAACTTTGAGCATGTTTTTTTTCAAACTGCTTAACGAAAAATGATAATGAACAAATTTCAACAGTTCAAGTATTCAAATGAAATTATTGTATTTTCGAAAATCTTCTTTAATTTAATTTTAATTAAAATTGCGTTAATTTTTCAAATAAGTTGAAAATAATTTAAAGTTTATTTACAATAAAATGATTACAAATCGAAATAAATTGGTTTTCAAATTGATGAGATGAAATTACAAATGATCTTGACTATAAACAAAAAAAATTGAAATATGATTAGAATACAAATAGTAGTTCCAAGTGTTGGCTTTATTTTCTTTCGCTTGAATTTCATTTTTTTTTTCCAAAAGTTGACTAGAAATTTCCTTTTTCTAACAAGTTGACAGTTTTCACCCGTAAATTATTTTTCAATAGGCTTTCCTTCGATTCAGATCAAACTTCTGATTCTTCATCGTCGCTTCGTATTGTCGAAGATTCTAATTTAAAATTCTATAATTAATCGATTATTAATCGAAATCAGTTCGAAGATCGAAAAAGGAGTTTTTTGCTTAAAAAATAATTTTCCCAAAACACACTAACCTCTATTTCTTTTCTCATCAATTCGATCACTGTACGAATCGAAGCCATATCGGCTTTTTGAATTGTCTCATTTCGGCTCAATTTATCGCTGAGCCTTCGATTTTGATCTTCCAAATGTTCAATCTTGTCACTCAACTCATTGACACGGTCCATAAGTTCGGCATTTTCGGCGTTCAAGTTTTTCACTATGTTCACCACGTCGGCTAGCCGATTTTTAGGCTTATCCTTTGTTTAATAAAAACAATTTATAACTGAGAGAGCACTTGTAAACTAACCTGTGTGATTGTTCCAGTTTGTAGAATGTGTTTAACAAAAATTTCCATATGAGTAGTCCATTCAGATTCGTGCTTTGCCACTTCGACTTGAGTACCCTATGCAAAGATGCAGGAAGATAGTGGATTGAAGTAAACGAAGTAATTATTCTGTTGGATTGTAATATTTTTCTTTGTTCATCAACAACAGAACGAACAAACGAAAAAACAAACAAACACTTCAGAATTCAAAAAAAAAAAAACTTACCGAAAATTTACAACCAAGTGGAATAAGCCGACAGTTTCTTGGTTTTAATTCACATTTCTCGAGATGTTCCTTGAGGTCACCCCTCAACAGTGATTTGTTTTTACAATAGCTACACACCACCGGTTTCTTGGGGCAAACACTTTCGTGATCGGCTTTCGATTCAAGAACAATGTCCTCTTCACAATAGCTGCACGAAATGACTCGACGTGAACACTCCACTGCCATATGATTGGGCAACGACTTTATGGTAACCCCTTGACCGCATTTCAATGGACAATGCACCAGACCATAAAGACAGGACTTTAAATGACTCTTTTTGTTTAGGTAAACAAATTGAACGTTATATTATTATTATTATTTTTTTTTTGTGTCCACGTTTGTGGAATTGAAAGAACGATGGAGAGATCATCATAAAAAAATAAGAGAGATATAAACAAAAATGATAATAATAAACGATGTTAATCATACAACAG
This sequence comes from Octodonta nipae, assembly GCA_034190945.1. Classification (NCBI taxonomy): domain Eukaryota; kingdom Metazoa; phylum Arthropoda; class Insecta; order Coleoptera; family Chrysomelidae; genus Octodonta; species Octodonta nipae. The sequence continues at coordinate 46,237 of JAVLUE010000119.1, forward strand.
TAGGGAAACAAAAAAAATAAAAGCTATTACCTCGAGCTCGGATAACAACAGTGTTTTGCGGCATCCTCGTCCTTTGTGCGTGCAGAAACCTCTTGCGATAAAATATTATCAATGTTGACGACGCTTTCAATCATCTATTTCAATTTTCGGCGTAGATTAACAAAAAAAAAAAAACTCAGTCAAGACATTGAAAACAAATAGAATAATAAAAAAGTTTCCTTTCTTATTGATCCAAATAAAAGAGTCAAAAAAAGAAGAAGAAATATTATTATTCACAAATTTTTTAAAAAAAATTTTCAAGTGTGTACCATAAATCATTCGAAGTAGAAATCAAGATTCAACAAATGCTACGGCTTTTTTTTACCCTTTTGACCAGAAATGTTAGAAAAAAAAATTTACTGATACAATCAAGGTAAAAATTTTTCTGTTTGATGAGTCGATAATTTTAATAAAACAATTACCTTGAAAATTTAAAAAAACCTTGTAAAAAAAAACATTCTAGAGCAAAATCTTATCTTCAATGATAGAGAATAATAAAATATATAAAAAAAATTGATAAAACAACAACACTAAGCAATAATAATCATAATGATGATGAACAACAATACACAAACATACAGGTAATAATTATTAATCAAAATTAAAGGAAATCAACAAACAAACAAACAAACAACAACAACACAGGTGGCTTATCAGGTGAGAGAAAAAGTTTATGTAGTGTGTGAATTTGTTGAATGACATTGCTCAAAATTAATTTCATTACATCTCAAGCAAAATGGAATGAAATTTTTTTTGTTTTGTCAAATTGGGATAGCTAAATCGATTTACCACACACTTACACACACACACGCTTTTTGTTTCAGAAAAAATTGGACAAACTTGGCTACAACAGGTTCGAGATTTTTTTGATGTCTGTGTTTCATCATTTCACAAACGTGCCAACCAACCGTTTTTTTTTTGTTTCTGTTTGTTTTAATGATCTTCTTTTTTTTCAAATCAAACAACATAATTACTAATATGATTGACGCCTAGATACTAACCAAAAGTTGATTTATTTAAGCAAGTTTATTTATTTTGTTTCATTTTTTTTTATATAAATATTTTATTGCCTTCTAAAGTGTTGTTTCGATTGATGGATGAAGTTACAGGCCACAGGCAGGCGGTTTAATAATACAATAACACCACCAACAACAACAACAAGGAAAAAAGTGTGTTTTGAAACACAATTGCAAGAAAAACTAGAAGAAAAAGAAGATAAATCGTGATGCAAACAACTGAGAACAATCGATTGAAATGTGCCGTTTGTTTCAGATTTTTTTGTTGTTGTTGTTGCTGTTAATAATCATCATTTGAAGCATAAAAATAGACCAATTGTTTTTGGTTGTTCACGCTCGATTGATTTGATAGAAGAAAAATATGACTATGAGAAATTTTTTTACTAACCTGTTTCTTGTGAACAGTCACCGTATCCAATGGACATTTTCCAACGGTTTGAATTCCAACAAAAACTGTTTCCAAACATTGGCCACAAAACCTATGAGCACAATAGGGTACTAAAGAATTTTGATTTCCGTGATGGTTCATCATTCCGATAGAACCAACACCACTGACACCACCATTTAAATGATGCATCGAACCATGAAAACCATTGGTAGTTGTTGCACTGGTTATCATTTGACTGGTACGCCAAAGCGTTGTAGTAATCACACCACATTTATCGCATTTCCATTTTTGTGGGCAACCTTTAGTGAATTCGACTGTCTCGGTTGGAATGCTGGGAATGATTCCGCGCAGGGTTTCCATTTGGTTGACTGGCTGGCTAGCTGGTTGATATTTAAACGATGATAAACATTGCTTAAACAATGAAATATAACCAGAGAACAAAAAAAAAAACAAACTGTGTTGCCGTTATGAGATTGAAAACAAAACTGGGATCGCTATTCTGGAATGTCAAAAACGACAGAAAAACTTTGATAAAACACAAATACTACAACAACAAAAAAGTTGAAGAAGCAACCGAACAGGTAGGGAAGAGGAAAAAAAAACACAACAGGTAAGATGAAACAACAACACTGGGCTAGAATAATGATGTTGTGCTTGTTGCTGTTGCGGAGGTGGCAGCAAGGCACCATTATCATCATCAACGACGATGAAAACAACGATCAGACAGAGAGAGAGAGAGAAGAAAGATGCATTGCAACGAACCAACCAAGCTTTGCTTTCTCTCTCTCTCACTATCTTTTTACATTGGTTTTAATGGTGTTTCTGTGAAAACTCCACCTGAGAGAGCGAGAGAGATTGAAAAAAAAAAAAAACGTTTTCCCTCCATTACACGTCTTCAATAAACCGAAAAAAAAACAAATGCAATGAATTCAGGGAAAAAAAAGATTTGCTGCTTTCTTGTTTTTTTAAATCTTTGCCCAAATGGATGCCAATTGCCACTTTCATTTTATTAAAATCATTAAGAAATCCGTTGAGAAAAAAACAACAACAACAAAACGAACGTTTTTTTTTCTCACTTTAAAATTGATGAAACTGTTGTTTGAGCGAAATAAAATTTCTTCCCATAATTATCAATTCAAATTCGTTGAGAACACACATTTAAAAAAAAACTGAAAGAACTCGAAACTGTTTAGTCATTGATGAAATGTTTGAATTCACCAATTACAAACCAGAAAGAGAGGGATTTTTGTTTGGGAAAAATAACTAGCGAAATCATCTCTCTCTCTCTCTCTGTAAAAATTTGAATATTTGTTAGGATCAAAGTCGATAGATGGTACTACTGTTGAAAACAATTTATATTCTATTCTGGAACACACCGGAAATTTTTTTTTATTAGAATTATTCTCCTGTGTCGTTCAAGTTTTGATGTTAAGAAGAAAATATTTTCAAAATTCTAAAATTAGAGCTTGATTGAAAAAAAAAATTTTGATTGAAGAAATTTTCATCGGCTTGTTCCAATTGTTTTGATGTCGGTGTTTTTTTTTGAGTGTTTGCTTTTGATTTGGCGCCAACAATCTCACGTGGACGTTTTTTTGTTATACTACCACCACCTCCACCAATTCCATGAAACCAAAAAGAGCAACATCCTTCATTTCAACAGTTTTTTTTTTTTGTTCTGAACCAAATGGAAAGAACACGGAGAGGTATTTTTTTCCATCGAATTGATGATTTCAATGTGCGCATGTATCGAAAAAATTGATGTGTATGGAAAAGATAAACAAACACGGGGGCAGGTAATTGAGACTCTGTCTTCTTTGTTTTTCTTTCGGTGGTGGAGTTGTGTTGATAGAGACGCCGCTCGTCTGGAAGCTGTCTAAAATAAGTGGTCGTTCATAAGTAATGGTATGTAGCTGTAGGAACCGTTACTCAACCAGACTCTGACCTTGATAACCTCCCTTTCTCTTGTTTGATGGCTTGTGAGATCAAGGTTTCAGAATGGAGAAACGTTTCTTTTAGAAATGATCGGCAACACAACAAGTTGCTTCATCTTGAAACAAGGTAAACGAACGAGTATTCAGAAGATTGAAAAAATCGAATCTTTCGAAACGAGTGTGTGTGTGTTCGTGTTGATCATCATTGATCGATTGCATTCTCCCATTGCGTTGAATATTTTCAGAAGAAAATTTCATGAATGAAGCAAACCACACACACACACGCGCGCAGACTGTTGATGTTTCTCTCTTTCCACCTCCAAATCAACAACCCAAAACTCGTGGATCTTTACGGATTCAAAGAATACATAAAAAAAAAGTCAAAGAGAATGAAAGGTGATATGCTTTGACCAAAGCAAACACAAAAACTCTTCATTAGTTTTAATAATGAAATTAAATGACGTCATTTATGGATGGATCAACATCAAAGGTGTGTTCTTTTGTTATTGTAGTGGCTGTTTTTTTTTTTTTTTGTTCGTTGTTTTGGCAGTGAGTATGAGGTTTTCCTGCATATTTTTTTCTAGTGAGGATAAAATATGTTTTTTTCCAGAGTTTTGTTATTATTGATTTGCTACCGTGCTTTCATTTTCCTAAATCATCATCACTAAATCAGTAAGTTTTGCATATGAGACTGATTGTAAAATGAGACTGATTGACCATCTCCTATTATTATCACCGAGTGTATTCGATTGTTTCCATTTAGTCGTTTTTGATTGACTTTTTTTTTCTTTTTTTTTTTGAGAGAAAGTGCCGCGCATGTAATGATGCTAGCTTAATATGTTTTTCGAGCAGCTACCGCTTTTTGTATAGCTTGCCTGTGTGTGATGAATCGGATGCCTTCAATCATTGTTTTGTGTTGGACGCTGCTACCACTCACACAGAGATCACGGTACGCACAAATTTTATTGTTGAGTTTTCCTTCTTGTTTTTTTTTTTTGTGGAAGTCTATTTAGAGAAAACTTGGTGCGTGTCTCTCCCTGACTTTCACTTCTCTATGATGGGAAAGAATTGATTTTGTGGACATGGTCGCGATAATTGTGTCGTTTGAGATGTGTCTATTTGTAGTATATGTGGATGAGTGTGTGTGTGTGTGAGAAATAAGGGTGTTCAGGCGTCAGTGAACGCCTGCGTTACCTTTTGCTCGCTTTCTGTCTTGTTCGTATTCAATCTATCCATCTTGGTCGACTGACTATATTTGATATATCGATTTGTTATTGTTGTCACTTATGCCACAAATTGTATAATATTCGATAAAACTTCTAATCTCCATTTGTGGAAATTTTTTTTTGTTTTGATTTAACCGATTCGCTGGTGAGACAGGTAAATTGTGATTTAAACTTTTTGCATATCATGTTTTTGCTCAACAAAAAAAAAACTTGAATTGATTTTAAATTATCTTTTAGCTAATTCAAATTTTGATTTTGCATTCAGTTTCTTAGTTTTATAATTCGAATATGTACTGTTGTTTTCTTTTTCACCCACACGGACAACATTCAGTTGATGTCTGTACTAAGCGAGATATTGGTAGTGTGTGTCTTTTCTTAGCTGTCTTATTGTGGGCTCTCGCCGCACACAAACAAAAGCCAGCGATTACACGCACATGCTGCTCTTGCTCGCTCTCTCTCTCCCTCACTCACTTTGCTATATTAAAGTTTTTTTCCCATTGATTCAAAAACAACGATTTTCTCTCCACAGCACATAGACAAACATCAAATCCAAGTGTCTGTTTTTTTTTAGGCGCCCAAATTGTTCGTTTTTGAAAAAAAGAAATGTTTTCGAATTCTTTGATTTGTTGTTGCTTTTGCGGCACATGATGTCTATTCACTTATCTCAAAGTTCATTTTCATTTCAGATCAACAACCTTGTATTGATCAAAACATGAATTTGTTATCAACTAAAGTTTTTATCAGCACTGAAAAGCTAGATCAATCTTGAAAACTGCAGACTCTGTCGAAATTCTTCCACACTCTGTGACTCTGTAATTTTTTTTGTCATCTGCACAAAGATCGTGCACAATACGACACGATGTCGATATCGTCGTCAACAACTAAACCTGAACAATTTATCAATGATTTAGTTCAATTTTATAGAAATCGTGGTATTCACAGGTAAGTCGATCTAGAAGAAAAATTTATTTTGAAAAATTTTTTCAATTTCAGTGCTAATGCCTCTCAATTTGTGGCACGTTTGAATGGAAAAACAGTGGATTTGAGTGTTCTTTATTCCAGCGTATTGGAATTTGGTGGCAGCTACAAAGTAAATCAAGCTAACCTTTGGGATGAGATCTTTTTCAAATTGTTCAAGTAAAATTCAAAAATTAATTAAACCAGTTGTTTCACTTGTTTTCTATAGAACTCGGTTTATTGGTGCAAATTTTGCAGTGGCTTTAAGGCAAATCTATAATCGTTATTTGCTGCAATATGAAAAATCTTGCAGTAGTAATAATTTCAATAGCGAACAATGGAATGACGAAGATGATGATGAAAAGTGAATAAAATTATTTAATTTTAATTTTTAAAAAAATTCAATTTTTTTCAGTGCTATTTTCTCTCATGCAACCAACAATAATACTTTGAATCAATACTCCTCAAACAATGCAAATTTCTTGGCAGCATTGGCACCTAAAGAAAATTTGAACAATGTTCTTGATGCGAATGGACAAGTTCATAATGATAGTAAACTTTATTGCTCACTTTTGAGTGGTCTTCCAAATGAGTTGAATTTTGCCTTTGATGTGGCTACCATTTTGAGCAACTGTAATCGTTTTGATTGGAAACAAGATTACAAATTTATAAATGTCTTATTGGACTCAATCATGTCATATTGCTGTGTTTGTGATTATTATGAAGAAAGAACGAGCTTTGGCTGCCAAACTATGTCCGATGAAGACGAAGTGATAATGTTTGAAAAATACATTCAGATTAGTATTAATAAATTGAGTAGCGGCGAAAAAATCAAAGACAATGGTTTAAAAATTATAGAAGAACTTCAAGCCGAAAATTGTGAAAAGAAATCAAAATCGCATCATCTCTCATCTTCAAATGATTTTATTGATACGCCACATAAAAAAGATGAAATTTTGTTTATTCAAAAAAATTGTGGCTGTTACATACAGTATTGGTGTCAATCTTCGTTTTCCAATGAAGATGTTTTGAGCTTAATTTTATCAAGTCTTTTTGATGATATGGATGATGATCAAACTTCTTTTTCCACCCAAACTTTTCCTCCGCAGTTGGTCAAAAAAATTGAAAAACGTATTGAACTAGTGGCTGGAATAGTTCGAAACATTTCCTTCACTTATGATCCAAACATTACCAATCAAGTCTCGATGACATCATTGTTAAAGTTTTTAATACTGTTATTGTATTCGAACAATACGGCTTTTGTGAATATCTCATTAGACATCATTGCAAACATAGCTTCTGCTCTTCCTGTCGTATCAACCGGCACTAATCCCTATACTTACTTTGGTTTTCTTGATATTCTTTTGGAAATAGTCAGTGATATCGCCTTCAACAGTAATAACATTCATGATGTAACTAAATCATTTGAATTCATGGCTCGTTTCATCACTCCAAATAATAATGATGCAAATTCTTTGCTAGAAAACTATTTTACTAATGAAAAGGTATTTAATCAAATTTATTGGTTTCTATTTTTAATCAATTTTCTATCCAATCTCAAAGCTTTATGAAAGGATAACTCAACTATTGACTTGTCCGTACGACATCTCTCTGCTACTAGCTATTCTTGAATTTTGTTTGACTTTATCAGAGACGAGACCTTATTTTCTAGTTAATAACGAAAACAAAACTTTTTTAAGTAAGTCGATTATTTAGATTTAGATTTTTTATTATGATTTATTTTCTTTCACTTGAATAGAAATTCTATTAAATTTACTAAATTGTCAAGTTTCTCAACATTTCACTTCAAGTGCTTTGAAAAAAATGAAAATTCTCGACGCTAGACCATTGGAAGATTTTGGTTCAGGAGATCTTTCAAAAAATTTTCAGCATAAAGTGCCATCTCAAACGATTGTTGTGACAAATCATCCTCAACAACAGCCAACAAAAACTACCATCATAACAAATCAACAAAATATCGTGCAGAACTCAGATTCTCTTGATAATGAATCTTTTGCTATCAATTGGTTGAGGTTTTCTTATGAAGAACTTTCAACTTCTCAATCGGTGAAGTTTAATGATATGTATGCCGAATATGTGAAACATTGTTGTCGAAATTCGCGTAAAAATGTTATTGCTTCTCAATCCTTCAATTTTTTGCTTATTAAATGCTTTCCTTCATGCCATATCAATCCAACTGGAATGGTGGATGGTTTGGTTTTAAAAAATAATTTTTCCTCTTCATCTGTGTCAGATGAACACAACGGGCAGTCATTAATTTCTTCTGTTGGTTTGCAAAGCATCACTCAACCAAATCAAAAATCTCCCATTTTAAAAGCTCACTTGAGCACTCCGCCAAAGATTCAAATCGACTCTACTCCCAACTGTTCGAATACAGCAAATACTTCATCTTTAATTAAAACCTTATTGGCCAATAAGTTGCGAGGAAATGCTCAACAAATTGTATGCATTTATTTATAATGAATAAACATTTCAAGTCTTTTATTTTTAGGTAACTAATCAAATATCACAAAACGTTACAGCCGCTTCTCCAGTGGCCGTTGTTCAAGCCAACGAATCATTGATCACATCTAAACTTGACATGTCCAATAATAATCAACTGAAAAATCCACTCATTATAACAAGCAATTCAAATTCTGTTGCTTCACCCGTGGCTACATCATTTTCATTAGCAGGTTCTACTATAAGTTTTTCAAATAATTTGATTGCCACTCCAAATACTATTCAAATCAACCACAATCAACATCTGTCGGATCAGCAACTCTTCCTGGTTCTCAGCAAATATTTTTGGTGAGAACTATCATTACGGGACCAGGTCAACAAAATACCAACACACCTGTTCGTTTAATTTTGCCAGCATCGATGATAACTCAGCAAAGGTTTCAGACACCAAATGGTTTAGTCGCCAATTCATCATTACCCACTAATACTACAATGGTCCAACAAGCTCAAGTTCAAGGAAATCATTTGTCCAATCAGATACCAGTCATACAGAATCATCAAGTTAATTTACCTCAACAAAATGTGGCAATGAGCCCAAAGCAAGCAATTTCAATGCATAATACTTCTAATCAAGGTACTGTTATTACGACGCCAGCTTCTATTTCAGCACCTCGAAGTTCAATTGCGAATTCATCTCCCTTGTTGAATGTTTTACTTGATAAGGGTAAACTTCCGGATTTTCCAAGTCAAACTCAGCCAACGACCATTTCAAATCAGCCCAATCAAGTATCAAATGAATTAATCAACCAAGTAAATGCATCAGTATTGCCTCAAGCCGCCAATTCAATTCAAACTCAACAACAACCAAAGATGTTTATTTTGACTACAACTCCGACGAAACCAGCAAATACACTTCAAACCAATTCAATAACAATGCCGATCAACGATAATATTACAAAAAACGAAACTAAACAATTTTCAATTGCTAACAATACAGCGGCTTCGGCTCAATTGCCGATTGTGAATGGTGATTTGAAATCTTCAATTAAGTCTGTTAACCCTGATTTATTGATAAAACATGCTCTCAGCAATACATCATGTTCACCGGAAATCACCAAGCGTTTGAAAACATCAAATTCAATCGATGAAGAAAAAGTTGTTGTTGAACCTGCTAAAAACTCTCAGATTTTAGTTTCGAACAATTCAACTCAATCAGTCAATAATAATGCGACTGTTATGTTCAAACAAACTGATTCATCAGCTCAACAACCAGCACAAAATTTACCTCAAATAAACTCTGTTAGCACACAAAATTCAGCTGCATCAAATCCTCAGCCTATAACTTTAGAATACGAATGCCAATGGGATCGTTGCCAAACGTATTTTAATAAAAAAAAAGTTAACTATATCTAAATATTTTTAAAAATTTTAAAGGAAATTTCTGCGACCATCGGATGTTTTTTATCATGTTCATTCGAAGCATATCATGACACCTACTTGCCCTAATCTGATGAATTGTTTATGGGGTGGTCCAGAGGGTCGTGGACCAGGATGCTTATCCAAAAGACCAAAGCTCTCTCTATTGACGCATTTACAGGTTTACTTGAGCTGAATGAGTTTTTTTTTTCTCACTTTTTTTTATTGATAGGATTTTCATTGCAATCCTGTTATTCTCAAACAAGAAGCAATCAGAAAAAAGCAATTGGCTATATTGGGGGCGAGTTCAATTGTTTTACCACAACCTCCTGCTCATCCAGGTTATGCTCAAAATGCAGCTATGCTTGCCATCCGGCGATACCCAACCAAAATGATCGTAATAAATCTGATGATTAGTAAAAGATTTATTAAAGTTTTTTTTTTTGTTTCAATTTAGGAAACTGCTGAGCCAGTGACCGCATTGACTCCACTCACTGTGAGCATTAGACTTACGGTAGCACTCATTTTAAGAAACTTAGCCAAAAGATCTCATTTATTCAAACGGTTTGTTCAAAGTTTAAATTTTAAAAAATTTGAAAATTATAAAACATTTTCATTCAATCAGATCTCTAGAGATTTTTGAATCTCAGCTATGCGAGATTTCAGCGACCGAAGGACGAGACGAATCCAGAACCATCGCTCAATGTTTAGCTGTTTTGAGTGAGAAAAAATGATAATTTTTATTTTTTTGTAAATGTCTTGTAAAATTTTCGATTGACCAATTTGATGATAGGATAATTATTTTTCAAGTTATTGTCAATCTTTATTTGTAATTAATATTTTGTATGAATTTTTTGAGTAAGCTAATTTTTTTCGATTTGAATTTTTATCATTTGTTAATGAAATGTTGATGAAATTCATTTGATTTTTTTTGAATGGAAAAAAAAAATCTTATATTAAAGTATTGAAAATTTGTCAAAAAAAAAAACAACCTATGTTTCGATTGTAAAGTCTACTGTGCTAATGATGATGAATCAACTAATATTAATATCGATTTTCTTGGTCGAAATTGACTTTTCTGAATTCGAAAAATGCCAATTTTTTTGTCCATTGTAGTTTTGATCAAGATTCTTGATCAAAAGGAAATGTAGTCAAGCAGAACAAAAAAAATGGCTTTCAATCAATCATCTTTCTTGATGTTTGCTTGATTTTGAGCCATTTCTTATTGCCACAACAGACGGATCATTGTAATATTTTCAAATCAAACTGATTGTTAAAGTGCCATCTATGGGCAAGTTTCGATTAATGAATCGATGATAGACAGCAAAAAATCATTTGTTTTTCACTTCATTTCAATAGTCTGCTACAATATTTTCCTATAGAAGTTGAGGAAATGAAAAAACAGAAAAAAATGCAAAAAGCTTATTAATATGAAAAAAACGTTCATTATTCAAAGATGAAACAAAACGATTTTTCTCTCTAATTTATATATATTCGAATTGATTGATAAATTTAAAGATATTTCCGATGAGATTCATTCAACGAGTCATTGAAGTTGTGAACATGATCAACACAACAACAATAGTAAAACAGCAATTTACATTGCTGCGCTCGCTCGCTGCCAATGTGTTTTTGTTTGAAAGATTAGATTGGGGTTTGGATGTGAGATGTTTTTCTTCTAATGTTTGCGCCTTCACTTTCGCCGCCACCACCACCACCATTATTATCATAGACTATTATTTCGATTTATCACCATAAATTCGTAAAGGATGATTTATTTGTAATGTTATATACCTGCCTCAAATGAATTTAACACTAAACAAACAAACACATATATTTGGCTCTCGATAATTACTAAATTTTAATAGTGAAAAATTTATTTGTTTTATTGTAAATGTTTGGATAATTTTATTTCTGGTGCGTACACATCATCAGTTTTGTTTTTGTTGTATTTTTCTCAATCATTGTTTTCATATCTACAAGTTTTTTATTCTTTTTTGTTTTTTGGCTTTTATGACATTTTTGAAACCAAAATATTAATAGTTCGATAAAAACGACCGCTTCAACAAATCCAAATTTTGTTTGGGTGAAATTTTTTAAGAAATATTTCAGCTGATAAAGCTTCTGTTGGCTAAACATCTCTATTACACAATTCAAGTAATTTTGAATTTATTATGACTAACGTTTAAAAAAAGTAACTTCGATTTTTTTCAGATGTATAAACAAAATAATTCTATTTATTTTTTATTAGAGCTCTATATATAAACATAAATTTAAAAAAAATCTGAATTTGAAAATGCTTCGAACTGAAGGTTTAGTGCAGAGACGCGTTGCTTGTTCTGCCAATAATTCCAATGCAGAAAGAAGTGAAGACAACTATCCAAACGGAGGTGGAGATTACGATGATTCTTCTAAAGAAACCCGTTTCACTTTAATGGAAGAGGTTTTGCTTTTAGGCCTCAAAGATAAAGAAGTGAGTTCGTGTTTTGAAGTAAATTTTTGAAATGTTTTCGTTTTTTCTTTCTAGGGCTATACATCATTTTGGAATGATTGTCTTTCAACAGGTCTTCGTGGTTGCATACTAGTGGAACTCGCTCTACGTGATAAAATTGAGCTAGAAAAATGTCCTGGTCGAAGAAGACGATTGTTACTACGTAGAGTCATAGTTAAGAATACCGAACTGACAGGTGATGCCTTATTAGACGAAGCTTTAAAACATATGAGAGATATTGAGACGCCCGAAACTCTACAGAATTGGGTAGATTATTTAAGTGGTCAGTGTTTTTTTTTTGCATTCGTTAACAGGTTGTGTAATGATTTTTTTTAATCAGGCGAAACCTGGAATCTTTTAAAGCTACGTTTTCAATTGAAGAATGTACGCGAACGTTTGGCGAAAAATTTGGTTGAAAAAGGAGTGCTCACCACCGAAAAGCACAATTTTTTCTTTTTCGACATGACCACGCATCCTTTAATAAATAACACTATAAAAAACAAAGTCATCAAAAAAGTACAGGATGCTTTGTTATCCAAATGGGTCAACGATCCACATCGAATGGACAAACGAATGTTAGCATTAATTTTGTTGAGTCATTCATCAGATGTATTAGACAATGCTTTTATATCATTATCGGACGACGATTATGAGGTTGCCATGAAAAGGACCAGAGAACTGTTGGAGCTTGATATGGAAGTCGAAAGTCAAAAACCAAACACCAATGAATTGATGTGGGGTGTGTTCGCGACATTGATCAAATCAAATTGAAGTGCAAATTTTTCCTTTTTCTGTTTTTCAAAGATTTGTAAGAAAAAAAAACAACATTTGTGATGATGATGATGATAATTGTGTCAAAATTCCAGTGTTTGCTGATGATGTTTTGTTTTATTTTATTTGTACTATTATTTTTTAATTTAATTTAATAATCACTTCATTCTTCATCTTTTTTTTTGAAAAAAAAAATTTAATTATTCAGCTTGATGATCTCAAGCAGTTAGTTTTTTTTTTTTTCGTAAAAATTTCCTTCATTAATTCTTTTAAATCAATCTTTTTATTATTTTTGAATTTGTTAAACTTGTAATAGTTTTCAATCAACTACAAACTAATTGTCTTCTTCAACTAAAAAAGATTAATCAAATGCTGTTGAAATTTTGAAACGTCGTTCTTTTCGATTCATCAAGCATTTTATTCTCGATAGAACCCGATAAGAATTCACCATTCAATTTGATTTGTTTCACAATTTTTTCAAGATTTTGAATTTGTTTCAAACTTTTTTGATCAGTTCCTGAATCTAAATCGATTTCATTTTCAACAACATCAATGTTATCATAAATGTTTTCTTCTAAATCGTATTCTTCATAAATAGTGCCTTCATTTGATGAAAGTTGTTCGTAAATAACTTGACCATCATCTACAAGATAGTAATCTGTATCTGTTGTTGTTGTGGAAGGTTCATATGAACCATTTTCGTCACGAAAATTTTGAAAATCTCCATTGAAAGTTGAGTTAATAAACGGTTGAATAGAGTCCAATTTTGCGTCATCGTCTTCGTCATCAAGGCAATAATAAATTCCTTCGGCATCAGTGTCATAGTTGTTTAAAGTATCGTGATACAATTCAGCAACAGTATCACACAAAAAGTTTGCAGTTCTATTTTCATCGAATTCATTTTCGTCATAAGGCAAAGGAGCAGCTGGTCGAAACACCAAGATTGGTGGCAATGGAGGAGCTCGAGTTGGACGTCGAGGTTTGTAGTGAAAAAAATCATGTCGAAATTTTTTAGAGAAAGCATTTTTACCTCGGAAAGATAAAAATTTGTTGGCTGCTTTTTTTGTTTATTTTCAAAAATGTGCGAAATGAACTTTTTGGTTTAATTTTTGGTTGAACCGAAGGCGATGACGACGAAGATGATGAAGTCAAATCAAAGCTAGTTTTTGTTTGTGAATCATTGAATAATGGTGAAACTTTTTTCTCATCGATTGTTTGAAACTGATCATTAATTTTAACAAACGAATCTTCTTCATGGTTGTTTTCACTGCCTGTGATTTCTTCATATTCTCCTAATGATTGGTCTTGACTTAAATTATCCATAAGTTCTGGTTGTTCTAACTGGTTTAAAACCAAACCATTAGAAATGTTTTTTTGAGCTGATTTGTTTTTTCTTCGTTCATTTTTACGTGGTTTAGGAACGGGTGGTGGTATCGAATTTTCCCACGTATCGTTTTTACAATCATCACAGGCAAAATAACTTTGATCCGCATCGCATTTTGAATTTGAAGAAACTTTGATAAAATTTTGACGAATAAAAAACTCTCGAAAAGACTGAAACTCGTGAGCACTATCATCATTGAGTAAAGACGGATTGCTGAAGCTTCTCTTGTTTGGATGAAGAGCTTGGAACATGGTGTTTTGTTTGAGCAACAATTCTCGAACCTCTCCAAAACGTTCCATTGGTTGACCATTCAAGATTGATTTTGTCAGACATTCTTTTGATTTGTTTGGCATTTTTCCTCTCTAATTGATCAAGAGCAAAAATTCAATAGAAACAATTTGTTTTTTTTTTTGTATGTTAAACATTAATACATTAATTGAAAAAAAACAAGCAAAAATCACCAAACATGGAATGCAAAAACCTTCACGATTTGAGCGAATGCAAAGAATATTTGAAGATGATGTTTGTGTAACAATTGTTGAAAATCAGTTTTAAAGTGTAACACAAGTTAAACACATATTTTAAACGATGTTTGAGAAAAAATTAACAAAAAAAAATGAAAATTTAACTCGTTATTCTCATTTCACAAAAGAAAAAAATTTTTAAATTGAATTGAATAGCTGAGATCTTGACATCACACAACCTCGAAACTAAAATTGATGACGACTTTTTAGTCTTGTTGCAAAACGTTCATTTCTGATTTCGCCTTTCAACATCTTTTCCATCCAATGAGCCTAGAGAGATGCAAGCAGTGTTCTTTTTTCTTTTTCTTTATAGGACGCGTGTTGAGAACAAAAAAAAAAAAAAACAGAAAAACTTGTGGAACAAGTTGTATTCATAGAAGCCTTTTTTTTGAAGAGGTGGCTTCAATGGCCGTTAGCTTTATTTTGTGTCCACCAACTCTTACTCAGTACATTCGATTGAAATCATTTGACTGAAAACAAACAAGGGATCTTGACCATACTGTGGTAATCAATATTTTAAGCCTTTTAATAAATATTTGAAAATCATCAAATTTGAATTATTTGGTTGAATATTACTTCTATTACAATTAATGATAGAGTTGAAGTCTAAAAAACTTGACCGAAACAATTTTCTCGCCATTAAAAGCTGATGATTGTAATCGCCACTATTATCAACCTTCTCATAATTTGATGATTTCTGAATTTCGTGATGTGAAAAGTTGTTGTGAATTTCAACTGATTGACTATCAGTGATAAATGATGCGTTATTCTTTTGATAAAAACTATTGTTTATTGTTGTTTCAAAATTTTTCGAATCGCTTGAGTTCTTTTCATGATGATCAGGATTCGTGGAGACTACTTTTTTCAGATTTTCATCTTCGGTTTTTGAAAAGTTTTGGACAAAGTTCTCAAAATCAATCAAACTTTCTATCAATAGTGGAATCGAATTGACTGAATCAGTTAAAGTTTCTTTTTCTTCTTTTAATTTCATTTTTTCGATTTGTGGGGATTGAACTTCATGTTGAGCTTTTATTGTTTCATAATTTGATTGAACTTTAACAAAGTTAGGAGATAATTCCATTTCACTCTCGTTTAAATCATCTACAAAGGACTTTTTCTGATGGATCAAATCCCATTGAGAAGTTTCCAAATCTAATTGATTGACTTGAATGTTGTACTGAGAAATTATATCGGAAAACTTTTTATATTCATCACCTTTTTTGACAAGCGTGATAGCTAACCCAAATGAACCAAATCTACCAGCTCGACCTATCCTGTGTAGGTAGGTTTCGCAATCGTAAGGAACATCAAGGTTAACGACCAAATTAACAGAATCAATATCGATTCCACGCGATGTCAAATCGGTCGAAATGAAAATACGATATTTTTGTTTTCTAAAATTATTAATAGCTTCAAGCCTTTGTTTTTGTTCCATTTCTCCGGTGATATAGACAGCTGACCATCCTTCAGAAATCAGTTTGTCATGCAAATACTTGGCACGAGTTTGATAGTTGATGAACACAAAACATTGAGTAAATGAAACATGCTTTAAAATGTCAATCAATGGTTCAATTTTCGATTCAAAATTCAAATATTCTAAACAATGGCCTTCGATTTGAGCAACGTACTGTTGAACGCCAATAAGGGCAGGTCTATCAACATTCAATCGAACTAAAACAGGATTGTTCATGTATTTGGCAAGATATTGAGTCATTTCATTGGAAAGTGTCGCTGAAGTAACAATCATTTGTTTAGAGACAGGGAGAAAGCCGTAAACTTTGTCGATTTGCTTTTTGAAATTCTCATCCATCAATTTATCACATTCGTCAAGAACGAGCAATCGGATTGATTGTGACTTGAGGAAGCCCATTTCTAACAAGCAATTGACTCGCCCTGGCGTGCCCACTACAATCTGAGAAGTTTCTAATTTTAAAATATTCGCACTGACTTTTGTGCCACCAATGGCTTTAAAACAAGAAAAATTTTCCCACCCTGACGTTAGAGAATTTATGATGTCGCCGACTTGAACAGCGATCTCGCGTGTAGGAGTTAGTATCAATACTCGAGGACAAGTTTCCGCTGATTCGGTTATTGTCTGGATAACTGTTTCTAATGCACAAACAACAAACACAATGGTTTTTCCCGTGCCAGACTTGGCTTGAGCTATCAAATCAAGACCAAGTCTACCTAAAGGAATGGCAGAGGTTTGTATGGGTGATGAAGTAACAAAACCACATCTCAATAAATTATCCACAATTTTTTTGTTTATTTTCATTGAAGTGAATGCAGTGTTTTCAGCTAAACAATTTTCCACTAAGAATTTGTTTTCACCAGAATTTTTTGAAACATTTTTTGAAGAAGCACTAGTTGATTCAAAAGTTGAAATTTCCAACGATTCAGATTTAGAGCTGAGAACATCTTTTGATCTCCAAATTTTTTCTTGAAGATCGTGAGCCAAATTTGAATTCATGATTTGATAAAATTGAATTTTTCTTGAAATTCACACTTCTAGTATTTCATCATGAAATTTTTATGAAATGAAACATGATCTTTTGTTGACTACTTGCAGCGCCATCTAGCAAATAAAATTTTTAAAAAACTAAAAACTTAGTCAAAAAAAATTTTAAAAAAAGAAAAAAAACTTTTAATAAATGAATTTGAGCAATAATTAAAAAAATAAATATTTAAAATCAATTTTTGATGAGAGTTTTTTTGTTCCCAATATGATCGTTTATCAATTGTTTGCTACTGTCTAACAAACTAATGAGATTATTTTTGGCTTCCAATTTTGCTGATTCTTCTTTGGCGGAAACAAATTTTAAAACCAAATCCTGACACTGTTTCATTAAGGAATGAACTTCTTCAATCAAATTTTTTTCTAAAAACAATATGATTTGAGGGACAAACTTTCCACTGGCGTGAAGCATTTGATTGTGGACCAATTGAAAAACCAACAACACCAGAATGTGAAAACCAAGTATGGGATCTTGGCATTCACTCATCTGAATGATCAACGATTGTTGATGTTCAGACAAAAAAATTTTCTCCTTTTTAGAATCGATTTTTTTGAGCATTAAATCTATCTTAGCCGTACATTGATCCAGATCACTAAGAAAACTTTCTACACTTGTATTTAATGAGTTGTTCAACTTGATGAAATCATTTTTGAATTGTGCATCGAGTCGATTGATGAATTTCACTCTAGCCTAGAATTTGAAAAATTAGATTTTTTTTTTTTAAAATAAAAACAAATCAACCTCAACTGTCGTATTTTCAGAGATGTTTTCTTTGATAAAAAATCCAACAAGTTCGTTGACAATTTCAGTAGCTAAAGTTTTCAATAAATATTTTTCCAACTTAGTTTTTAAAATCAGGGAATTCTTGAAATTAAACAGAAATACATAGAAAAATATCATTGATGAATTCATTGTTCACTTACCTTTAGTATCAATGATTTCGATAGCTTTTTTAAACAAGGAAACTTTTAAATAATTTTCGTTAACAAAATTCTGTAACTCATTGAAAGTTTTTTGAGTTTTTTCAAGCTTGTTATTATGAGCCAAAAATAGCTCTCTGGCGTAAGCTTCATAAGATTTTTGAAGATCTTCAACAATATGCTCTGCGATTGCTTCGATAAAAATATCCGAAATATCTTCTTGTTCAAAATCCTTGTTCAGCCGTTCTGTTAGAGTTTTTTGAATTTCTTCTTGAGACAGAAAATCCAAAACGGCAGGTCTAGTTGATTCATCATCTTGTTCTCTTTTATCTGCTTTACCTGACTTGTACTTTTTCTTCACCACCTTAGTTTTTATTTCTCGTCCTTGAGTGTTTCCTCCACCACCACCTCCACTGATTTTTTTCGATTTTTTATTACCGGATTGAGCTAGTTCGTTTTCTTGAGACTTGTCCGTTTCGAATTTGGTTGGCAAAATTTTGGATTGTAAGAAAAAGTCTTGCAATTTCCTACTGTTTAAATCTTGTTGACCTTTAGTTTTTTTGATTTCATCAAAATAAGAAACAATTTTTTTTAAAAACTCTTTGCTGACAACGATTGTATCGCAAAAAATCATCGATGAATCGATAAAACTTTTGTTTGTTTGAAGAGTCTTTTTAATTAACATATTGATGTCGTTCATGGTGAGAACTGTTGGTAAAATTTCAATCAAATCAGAAAATGAATTTGCTTGCAATGTATCTTCGATAGTAGTCTCGATTTGAATGCAAAGCATTTGATCGACGGCACAAGTTTGAAGATAACAGAGTTGATCCCCAAATTTTTTTTGCAAATAAACTTGCGGATTCGAAATGCCAAGTTTGTTCAAAGTTGAATATTCAAAATATCTATTGTGTTTATAAAAATTGTTTACGTATTCTTGCTGGATTTTTGAAAAAACTTCAGGAATAAAGTTTGTTCCCGAAATCGTAGCTAAAATACGTTTTTTTTCAATCAAACTTTCAAGTGTTGAAAGACAAATTTTTTCTGGAATATTATATCGATTGATTATAGTGTGTAATGTGACGGGTTGAGTGATGGCAGAAAACACACCAATGATTTTTGATTCATACCGAGCAATATAATCGAAAGTGTAAAGAGTTCTAGAAACTTTATCGAGTTTTCCTTTAATCAAGGAATCTATTCTTTCTTCAATCAAATGAATTAGAAACTCGGTCGGCAAATCGTATTGTTTTGACAATTCTGAGATTGATAAAAAACCAGATTCTTGAACATGAAGATCGATTTCAGAAGCTATATTGTCCTTGTATTCACTAGAAACTAGTTGACCTAACACCAGATTAATTTCATTGTTTTTACGAGCCAATTGATTAACGCAGGCCTCAACGTGATTGTAATCAACATTCAAAGTAGCTACCAAATCTGAAATTGAAATCCTTCCACCAGAAGTATAAAGCTCATTCTCAATTTCATAAATCAAATGATCTTGAGTTAAATATTCTTTACCATCATTCGTGAAAATAACGTTGATCAATTTCATTTCAATCAATTTTTTCACAATATCAACACAATTTCGTTCAGATAATCTGTTTAAACAAAATTAAATGAAATTTCATTTGACCAATTTGATCACTGACCTTTGAACAGAGCTTGCTTGCTGAGCTCTTTGAAAATCAAAGGCTAGCTTTTTGACCTCGTCCCAATTTGCGACCATTTTTTTTAAGATTTCAAAAACAATTTTGAGACAAAAACACTACACGTATCCGTTTTTTTTTCTATTTCATCAAAACGATATTGACCAAGTCTAAATAGACTGAAATCTTTCGAACTTTTTGGTTTCATTCAAAAAATTGTATATTTTTATTTGAAACCATATTTTTTTAATAAAACCAAATCTAGATTTAAATTTTTTTTTAAATCTTATCACAAATATCATCAATAAACCCAAAAAAAACAACAAACGATTTCTTCCTCCTTAAACAAAAAAATCTTTTTCTTAAAAGATTTTTTCCCGATAAAAAAATCACAGAATGATCATCTTAATGATGATGATCAGTAGTCACTTTGTAGTCATTATAACTATTTTGTTGAAAAAAGAATTCAAAGATTCATTTGTGTTTGATAAAGTTATTTCAAATCATCACTACTGGTGTTCGAATTGAATTGTCATCAATACTATTAAAGGAAAAAAAACGTGCCACCGAAGGCGGCGAATCGATTGCAATATTTTTCTTCTTGTATATATTGAATTCAACTGATATAATGTCTGTCTCATTGCGTGTGTGTTGAACACATCATTACATTACTCAAAAAAAATTCGGCTGCCTTAATACAAAACAAAAACATCAAAAACTAAATAGATAAACAACAACAAAAGCAGTGGATGGGTGCATTGGACGTTGAAACACACACACTCTGTCTACTTCTGTGATGTTCATGAAACTCGTCAATGAATGCGTTTCTGTTTAATTATCAAGTTTTCGAATCATGTTTATCAATGAGAAGAAAAAAACAAAATTCTTTCGAATAACACACACACACACATACTCAAAGGGTTAATTATTTCTTTTTTTAAAAAAGAAAATAGAATTCGAAAAAAAAAATTTTCTTCGAAATAGGGAAAAAACTAAAACAACAACAACGCCCTTTTCTCTTAAATGATTTCCAAAACTGTTTCAAAAATTTTTTTTTTTTTTTTTGATAGAATGAAATTCAGCTGAGATAGAGAATCGAATGAAAATTCAAATAAAACGAATTATTCGATGATCTCAGCTAGGGAACGAATGAATTCTAAAAAAAAGAAAGAAGAAATGAATAAATTAGGAGAAAATCAAGTGTAACAACCACATACACTACATACAACAGACAGACAACAAACTAACAACAAACAACAACAACAAGAAAGCCATTTGTCCACCATTTTATCGGGGAAACAACGAAACAAAACACACAGAGAAAACAAAAACAAAACAAACCGAAAACGAATGTGTCTGGTTTAGGTTGGCGCACGTTATGGTTGCCGTGTGCTTCTGCCGCCGCCGCCGTGGTCGTCGTTGTCGTGGTCTTCTTGGTCGTCGCCGCCACCACCACTGCCGCCGCCGCCGCGCACTTCTACATTGCCAACTCAGAGTTCTGTACGTTCTCTGTGTACGTTTGTTTTCGTTTTTTTTTTTTCTGTGTCTCTCTATCGCCTTTTTTTTCTTATTATTATTATGCTCTGTTTTTTTTTTCTTTTGGCTCGCTCTGTTTTGAAAACTTTTTTTTTTTGTATGTGAATGAATGAGTGAGTGAGTGAGTGAGTGAATGAGTGTGTGTATGTATGTATGTGCTTGTAGCCTAGCCTTGATCGACTGCCAGCCCAACCATAATAAGGACCTGGGGTTCGACGACATCCATCTTCAAATGATCTCAAGGTCCAGTTAAATGAAACAACAAAAACTGTAGAATCCAAATTGATGAGTTTCTGATAAATGATATCTTCTTGATACCAATAGATGATCTAATTTGTAACGAATGTGCCCCTAGGTTCTGTTGTTTGCCACAAGATTTTCATTCAGCCCGTAAATTTTGAGGGCATGATTTTTATGTGTTTTTTTTGTGTGATTTTTTAAGTTTTCTCGTGTGGTTCAACCATTTTTTTATTTTATTTTATTAGTTTGTTTCTCAATTTTTACACGCATACAATCAAGCACAAGAAAAGTTTTTAAAAGAATTATCTTCATTGGGAAAAAAAAATCATATTATGCCAAAAGCAATTATTATTTGTTTAGAAAATCGATCCAAAATCAATAAATTGCCGAGCCTAGATTATCAAAAATTAGCAGTAAATGACCGAAAATCGATGCCATTTGTTTGTTTTTGTCTCGATGTCATCAAGTCAGGCCACGGGCAACAACTACAACAATAATAGTCTCAATGAAAGAAAAGACTACAGCAACGGATACTGAGCAGGCCCACCACACCAAGGTGGATCCTGATCAACATTCGCAGCAGCACAAGCAATCTCAATTTCAAGTTCCCATCATCCCATCCACTGTATCATTATCAAATAAACAGCCCTTTACCTCAACAAATCGAGCAGCTGTAACCTCAACATCTAGAAACACCTCTAGTAACTCTGTTAGTTCAATCGCCAGCTCATCAAGCAAGCTGAACCGAGATTCAACATCGACCACAGGTAGCAAGATTCCATTGCTGTCACCTTCGTCATCGTCGTCTAATAATAATAACAATTTTGATGATGACTATAACGAATGGGATATCAGCATTGGCGATTTGATCATTGATCTTGATGCTGATATTGAACGAGAAGGCGATAAGAGTTTGGCCCCTGTCACTTCTAGTGTAGTTCGTAACGAAGCTAAAGAAAACAAAGATTCAAATAAAGGCAACAAAAATAAAAATTCCGTTCAAATTTCGGAGACGACATCGACAAGCTCGGCGTCATCATCTGCAGTGGCTTCTCTAATGTCTTCGAATTTTGATCGAAAATTGAACAGCTCTTCCAATCCGACGAAATGTTCAAATCTCAGTTCATCGTCATCATCGGTTTTGCCTCTTGGTTCTCAAGCCAAAACTTTGACAACTAATGGAGCTGAAGGCAAAATAAATAGGCATTTGTCGGGTAGTAATAATCCAGCAAGAAATTTTCCATCGCAAACCGTGATACCTACAACAACAAGTTCTGGCAGTGGTTTAAACAAAAATTCGAGCGATTCTAGTGTTTCAATCAGTGGTGGAAGTGAACAACATCATGCAAAGAGCTTAAAAATGAAGATAAAAAGAAAAAATATAGGTGGAAAAATATCGGAAGTCAATCATGAGATTGTTCTATCCGATACATCGCCTCATCATCTACCAAATTCAATAAAAACTTATGTCAGTTCATTACAAACGCCTGCAGTTACCGAGAATGTACCGGCTACTGGTGGTAGCAACATCAAAAACAATATCGATCCGATTGTCGCCAACAAACCAAAAATGTATTTAAATTCTCCCTCATCTAATTCATCATCTTCTAATTCAAACAACAGTCCAAGCGTCAATTTGAAAAATGATTCTGTGATCTCTTCGGTTTCGTGCCCTCAGATAAAGTTTCACCCGTCAATAATGATTCGACACCAAAGTTTTCATCTAAACATTTGTCTTTGTCTTCGGCCAGCAAAAACAAAACTGGACATCGAGATAAAAAAGACCATAAAAGTCATAGATCCCAAGAAAAGGAAAAACTTGACTTGCCATCAACTACAACATCCTCAAATGACGAGCCAGGTAAAATTGGTTTTCTGTTGAGCTTATTGATTTCATGTTTGTTTTTATCAATTTAGGAGCTTCATTGATTACAAATTTAGTTTCACAAAATTTATCACAATCATCATCTTCATCCTCATCATTTTCACAAGTTTCTGATGTGATTGAATCGAGTAAGCTCGAAGATGGCTCAAACCACATGCCACCTGTATTGGTTGCCATGAAAAAACAAAAACTAGAAAAAGTAAAATCTCATTTAGAAAAATGAAATTTAAAAAAAAATTTATTTTGCTTCAGGAGGATAATACCATTTCAGATCGATCTGATTCTGGTACTATGACAAGCATTGGAACGATTACGGAACCGGATTGTTTAGGGCCTTGTGAACCGGGAACAAGTGTTACCTTAGAAGGCATAGTCTGGCAAGAAACGGAAAATGGTATTATTTTTTTTCTGTGAAATTAGTATTTTATTTTTTTGGTCAGGTGTACTTGTTGTCAATGTAACTTGGCGTGGTAAAACCTATGTCGGTACATTGCTCGATTGTACCAAACATGATTGGGCTCCACCTCGATTTTGTGAATCTCCTACTAGTGATATTGAATCAAAATCTCTAAAAAATACTCGAGGAAAACGAGCGAGAACTAATTTATTGGCGGAGAATGTTATTGATACGCGTTCAGTTACTAGCAAACTTCGGAACGGTAAAGGTCGACGAACAGCAAACTCAGGTTTTGCTATTGCTAGTCCGGCCAAAAGTGATTCGTCTTTGAATAGTTCAAACACTAATAATAACAGCCAAACAAATACTTTGAACAGCAGCAGCTGCAACAACAACAACAATAATAATAATAATAAAAGAAAGCTGAAGCTAAACGATCTCGAGCTGGTCAATTCCTCAAATGAAAATGAGATTAGTTTCAAGAAAAATAAACTACAATCAAAGCTTGAATCATCGACTTCTAATTTTGATTTTCAACCGAATTCTCCTGTTTTGATCGAATGCCCTGAACCGAATTGCTCTAAAAAATATCGTCACATTAATGGGCTTAAATATCATCAATCTCATGCTCACGTTGGAAGTTCTTTTAGTATTTTCGGTGGTAGTATCATAAATAATGATTCCCAAGAGATTCATCTTGATTCTTCCTCGATTCCATCGGAAAGTCTCAAAGAAAACGTTTCTGATAGTGAGTTTGATGATGAAAGACCATTGTTGGTTGATGTAGATTCTCAAAACCAAACACAACCAGACACTAGTGAAACTAATGAGAAACACAACGAGAATCAATTAGAAAATACTCAAACAATATCAATCGAATCAAGCAAATCTAAAATAACTGATGAACCACGTTTGATTCCTGAAAAGAATGAAAAAGATTTCAACAATGATAGCCAGAATTCAAGTACTTTGATCATAAAGACATCATCACTTAACAACCATCAATCGGCGACAAAAGAAAATTCAAAATTATCAACCATCAACAGTGGAAAAAATGAATCAGAAGTGGAAAATGTTGCTAGTCCGGCTTATTCGGATATTTCTGATGATAATGAGAATTCGACAAGCAATCAAGCAGGTGGTCTTCAATCGGTTTCAAGCCGTCTCGAAAATAAGAAAAGTAATGATCAAAAGTGTTTGGATGAAAGTATTCATCGTGAAACGACCACTTTATCGTCATCGAAAAGCAACGCTCAACCAAGCAACAACAATAACAGTTCATCATTTAACATTAGTGATCATATTACTCCGTACTTCAAAAAATCTTCATATTTGGTTTCGAATCATTTGACAGATTCGAAACAAACAAGTGAATTTTCTTTGAAAACTGAATCACCAATCAATGAGATACCATCGTCATCTTCATTGCCAAACGAAAATTCTGCATCGTTTGATTCAACAAAATTTGATCCAACCAATCCATATCATCACGCTTTTCCGTTGTATCGTTTTGGTGGTGGTGGTGTGGTTGTAATAATACTAGTATTAGCAGTAGTGGTGCCATTCCTCCATCTTCTACCTCGGTAGAGGGGAAACCTTGTTCAAACAATTTTACATCGGATTCGAATTATCCTCGATGCCCATAGTACCATCATCCGATAGTTCTAATAATGATATTTCTTTCAATAAGAACCTAAACATGTGAGAGAAAATCTAGATTACAACAGCAATCATCATCATCATCATCATAACAAACAACACCAGCAGCAGCAACAACACAACAGCAACAACCTATCGTTGAGTTGCAGAATCTTAAGAACCGAATTCAATATACATTTGATCATCAAAATCATATGATGCCTCCTCAACAACCAGAGCAAAAATGAACAATGAACCAATGCAAAAGCCAAAGTTTTATTCTTCAGAATCGATGGAAAAGATCAAAGAGAAGAAATATTCTTCGCAATCAAAAATTTCCAAAGAGAGAAATGAGGAGAAAGAAAGCAGAAGCAACAAACATCATATGGACGATTTGAAACCAACCATGACAACTTTCGAAGGTCCACCTCCACAAACAATTCCACCACCACCACCGCCTCCTACCAATGGCTTCTATTACAATCCATCATCTTTTCTACCTTCGTCGTTGGATTCGATGTTCCGTAATAATCCTCATGCAGCGGCGCTGGCGGCCAGTCTTGGTGCTTCACCATACGGGCCGTCACCATCAGCTTCGCCGTTTTTCCACTCACAAATGAGATTTCCACCGTTTAGTAGTCATCTTGATGGTTTGCCACCAACGATGGCGCCTACTACAACCACTCATCAAAAAAGTTCTCATACACCCTCGTCGACGTCGTCAGGTGCGCTCAAAAATTCCACACATTCGATACAATCATCGTACAATTCTCATAAAATGAATTCGCCTACATCTAGCTCAGTATCGTCGGCTCATGCGACAATGTCGATGCAAAAATCTTCACCAATCAAAGATTATCATTTGAATTCGACAATGAATCATCATAATGTTATGCCACCAATTGATCATAGGCCATCTTCCAACAACAGTGGAAATTCCAACAATTCTAATAACAACCAAAACAACAATTCATCTGGTGGTATGCCACCACCACGGCATCCACTCCATTCATCACATATCGGATATCCCATTTTCGATCCATTCAGTGGTGAGTGTTCAAAATTTGAAACTTTTGAATAATTTTTTTTCTCTCTATTTTCCCTTGTGAAATGTGGAAAATTTTTATCAAAAAAAAAAAAAAAAAAAAAAACTAGCATGATTGTCAACCATCCAGTACAATCGAATTCAATACCAATGCATCCGTTTGCACCGAAATAGCAATGATTTTTTGCGTTGCAAATCTTTTTATTTTTTCTGAAAATATCTGTGTTTGTTTGGCTGGATGAGAAAAACCAAAATGAGATTAGAAACCCAATATATGTAGATTCATTCAAATTGAAAACAAAAAAAAGAAGCAAAGCCTGATATTCGAAAGTGAAAAACAAAACAGTTTTCTCTTTAACTTTGCCTTATTATTATTCATCGTTGAAATCAATATCAAAGAGAAAACCAAAAACGAAAATTTGTAATTTTTTTTTATTTAAAAAAAAAAAAAAATTATCATCATGAATTTTTCTATCTTGACAAGAGATGAGATCAATGTTGTGGTTGTTGTTCTTTTACCTGTAAATATCGATTCAAATATCATTCATTTGTATTTATTTCTTTTTTTCTGTTTCTGTCTCACTCACTCATTCATTCACTCTCCTCTAATTGACGAGCTAAAAAAAAAAAAATTTAAAAAATTATAACAAAATACAAAAAAATAATAAATAACATGAAATAACCAAACTCTGCACCAAGTGGAACACCACAAACCCAAACAACACAACACACTAACACAAATGTTTAAAACGATACGAAGCATAATCTCTCATGATTTCAAGATCAACTCTTCAATGATTGGACTCTATGATTTTCTTATGGAATAGCTATTTTCAATGTTCAAGATTCATTGTATTTCTGTGTTTTTCCGTCTTCTTCTTATTTTGTTCCTCGTATAACTATTGATTGAAGAATATTTTCTTTTCTTTTTTTTGTAAATTTTGAAATAGATTGAATTCAAATTTTTTTTTTCCCAAGAAAATTAAAAATAACTAAAAAAAAGAAGCTGTTTCTAATTCTGATTCGAAAGACTCGATTTTTGTATCGTGTGTGTGTGTGTTCAATAGATTCAGTCAAAACTTTTCTAAATAATTCGGTTATTATTATCGATTCAGATAATGATGATACTTGTTTAGATAGATATTAAAAAATTTTGAAACAAACAGAAATCTTAATTTCTTAATTCAAAAGTGTTGAGAGTGTATCTTGATTTACAATCCGACCACAACACACACACACACACACACACCAATTTAAAAAAATTTTTGATAAAAAATACAAATAGAAATTTAATCGAATTTTACCTGTGTGTGTGAGTTTGGCTGTGTGATTCGAATCAAGAGCTTTTTAATCTCAAAATTCTTCAAAAGATTCCAAAGTTTTCAAGCTCTTCAATAATTTAAAAGCAGGAAGGAATTCTATTTAATGTCTGACAGCAATTATTTAATTTGTTTATAAAAACGTTTTCAATTATTTTTTACAGTGAAAAAAAAAGAAGAAATTTTTTTCTGGTTTTTTGGTGTTCCAATTTTTTCTTATTTCGTATATTTTTTTCTGCATTTCTCTGCTCTAAAAGTTTTTTTGTGTGATTCCTAAGCAGAGAGTATCCATGCGATTGAATCGATTGATTCAGGGAACACCTCATTCACCAGACTCAATCGATCTAGATACCAGATGATTTGTTTTGCTTGTTTTTTTAAACACTATTTTCACTATTTTATAAAATCTTTTCTTTGTAATAAAATATAACTGATATGATTATTATTTGTTAATATTTGTGTCGGATTTCTATCAGTATGAGTAAATGATGTTGACAGTAAAATGTGGTGTGTCCAGTGTGGTCAAACTTTTTCATCGAGAATTTAATTAAAATTTTCATTGAATCTCTATGAATGGAAGTATCTTGTTTACAAAAAATGAACCAGAAAAATAGCCCATAGTGTTTGTAGAATTTTCTCGGTAGAATGTTTCGAGAGAATTGATTCGAATCAGAATTAGTTTGAAAATTGAAAACAAATTCCAGCCAAACTCCACAATCCTTCGAGGCGTTTTATTATTATTATTATTTTTTCCCATCCAACATCTATAGTTTGTTGTTGTTCTTATAACTGGAATAAAGTTGTTTTGTGTTGCCCTGTTTTTTTCCTTCAAAAGTATAATTTTTAAAATAATTTGGGTTATAATTTCATTTTCAAAACAAAAATTTGTGATATTTCTTGTCCATTTCGTTTGATTGTTTGACTTTTGGCAAGCCAACATTGCCAGCCCAACATTTCTTCGTTGCACAGTGCACAAACCATCATATGGTAATATTATCATCATCATCATCTTATTTGAAACAAAATTAAATACAATAAAATAATTTTCTATTACGATCATCTCTTCATTAAAATTCAGTGATATTCAACTTTTCATTGGTTGATGTTTGCGGTGTGTGTGTGTGTCGTTGAAATGAAACCGAAAAGCTGAGCTAAAAAAGTTGAAAGAAAATAATAAACGTTACAATAATAATAAAAAATTTAAATCATCATCATAATAATAATAAGTAGGATAATAGTCAATGATATCATTATCCTCATCATGATACCATTATATATATCATATCATTTTTGTATCTTGGTATATATATGGAAATGAAATTTTAAAAATAAAATAAAATGGCTAAAAGAAAGCCTGAAAAGATTTGTTTGTTTGTTTGGTGGTGTGGTGGTGGTGGTGGTGGTGGTGGTGGTGGTGGTGGTGGTGGCTTCAACCGAAAACAGTAATGTCAAAAATAAAATACCTGTCTTTCGGTATGTACATATTATACATGTAAATTATTTTATCATCGTTTGTTTGTTTGTTTGTTTGTTGTAAATCTAGCATTTAAAATTCATCGTTCCCTGAGTTTTCTCGTTAGGTTTTTTTTCACGAAGTTGTTCAAACGCACATAAAGACATCTAGCACAAATATTTTATCATTCTCAAAAGTTTCTATTTCAAAAATCTGAATTGGTTCAAATTTTGATCGAAAGAAAACTGGTTGCTTGCTCCTGGTTGTTCATTCGTCAATTTTGTGTTTTTCAGACGATTTAATAAGATAGTCGAAAATTTCCAATCATCTCATTATCTAATCTAAGGTCTTATTTATTCGATCAAATGCAAAACCTTCTTAAAAAAAGTAAATAAAGTTTTTTTCTATCAAAATTTGATAGAAATTTAATAGAAATTTTTTTTAATCAAAAAAAAAAAGATAGATATGTTATATTTGAAAGGAACATTCAATAGTGGTTTTCTGGTCAAAAAGGTGAAGAAGAGATATTCAATTTAAATTTGCAAAATGTTTTTTTCTTCTTAAATTAAATAAACTCTTGACATACTGAAAAAAAAACAGGAGATAGAGAGGAGAAGATTATTACATTGAAAAATATTCTAAACCAAAGTGGATAATTCTAATGGATAGGTAGCGTTGGTGGTTGTCGAGGTTGTATTGTTCAAGTGTTGTTCGTTGGCCAGTCCACTAACACCAGTTCCATGCATGTTCATCAATCCTGTTGTTTGACTTTTGGAATGATTACGATGATGGTGGTGGTGATGATTATTTTTCAATGATGATTGTCGCCGTTGTGATAAAATTAGCTGCATCTCTTGACTGGCTTTGGTTTTTTCCCACTGCGCCGTGTGTGTGTGTGCATCAACGATTCGAGTATAAACCAACGAGTGTCAATCGAAATTTGATTGAGGAAGAAAATGAATGAATGAAAAACAACAATAAAAAAAACGAGTTGTTAACAAAAAAAAATCGAAAACTAACCTGCCATAGATAAACATTTTGGACAGAAGCTATCCCACAGAAGATGATCCCAATTCCAATGATGATCGAGGTAATTAATGCTGTGACTTCGTCAAAATTCACGAACGTATACAATATGACTCCTGTTTTTTTTTTCAAATTAAATAAAAAACTGTTAGAGGAAATTAAATATTTTATTTACCTGTGAAAAATATGGGAATAGACACCAAAAAAGCTCCGATCGATGTGATACGAATGTACGAAGTTTTCTTAATAAACTCTAACGATCTTTTAAGAACCAAGTTGGTGGCCAAGAAATGAAGGTTTTTTTTTGAAGAATTTGAACAATCGAGCAATGAAAGTAATTAATTTGATTTATTTGCCAAGCCATTAAGTTGATGTGTTTGTTTTTTTTTTAGTTGGTTGGGATTAATTAATTGTCAAAAAAATAAAATTAATGAATAATTAAAAATTAACAGAAAAAAAAAAACAAAAAAATCTACCTTCTTCTGCCGAATGATGTTTTAATTAGCTTGACTATAGACAAAAACTGTAGACACAAACAAACAGGCAACAAAGATCTAAAGCTATAGTCAACGTGCTAAGAGATACCGATATTTGATTGACTCGTTGGATTCTCTCGAATTGGAAACCAAACGCTGTTGGAACGGATTGTTGTGGTGGTTGATCGATTTCTTAAAACATTATTATTCACAGTATTTTGATGATTCAATGGTAGATTTTTTTCCTCTTGATGGTTGTGTTGGTGGTTAAGGGTGTTTGGTTGGTTAACTGTTAACAAGGACGACAATGAACAAGATTTCTGTATGAAAAATAATGCCAAAAATGCCATCAATAATGATAGGATACACATCAAAGCCAACGATGATAAAAGCTCGCTGATTCCATTGCCACCACCAACATCGTCTTCGTAACAATAAAGTAGATCACAGTTTTTTTCATCATCATCATAACCATTGTTGTTCAAATGATCAAACGAATTTTTTAATAATTGAACGTGTTGTTTAGGTGTTGTTGTGGTGGATTTTTGTTCAAAATATTCTAAGCCCGGTTCATTGTTGGCAGCTTGATAGTTCAATATGAGACTAGGTTGGTTCTGCGGTAATGATGATGGCAGAGGAGGTTGTTGTTGTTGCATTTGCCCAAGAGAATCGAAACGAGGATAATCAAGTTTGGTGCTATTTTTAACACCCCCACCAAATGATAGATTCGAAGCCATGCTAGAAATGTTGGCTGCGTAATGCCCACTACCACCATTCACTACATTGACCGCCGAAATATTTGGTATGCTATCTTGAAAAGGATTATTATTCAATGATGTTAAAGATGTTTGATTTGGCAAGTAGGTTTGATTGCTGCCAAGTTGTTGATGAATTTTTGGTGCATTGCTACCATTATTGTTGTTGTGGATTTCTTGTTGTTGATGATCAGTGTTGTTGCCCAAGTTGATCGGTGTTCTCGAAGGCGATGTTTTTTTAAAATTACTTTTGTTTGCTGATAATAAAGCCGAAACGTTGTTGATAGTTATGTTGTTGGGTGATTTAGTTTTCTGATATTCTTGACCTATCGTCGTACCCGTTGTTGGTGTAACAACATCTTCTTCTGCTGCTGCTGCTGCTGTGGCAGTCGATAATGTCGCCGTTGTTGCCAATGTCGCGGTGTCATCGTACTTGAGCTGTTTGTAGCCATTTTGATTAGCCGACGATGTTGTCGTCATGTTTATGGTTGCCGCACCGTTCGCAATGTTATCATGAAACGGATGTTTTAAATACAAATTATTACCACCACTGTTACGATTTCTTTTGGCCATCATTGATCAAAAAGCGATCAAAACTAAACAACAACAAAAAATTTTCTCAGATTTTCTTCGGATTTTCGCACACTCATCGAAATGGATGAATCTATAGATGATGCTATTGATTTTGAGTAGAAAAATTTATTTAAATTATTTTTAAACCGCCAAAGTTTTCATTCGAAATTCTAAACTTTGTATCAGATTAACAAGGAAATGAAAACCATTAATGCAGCGTGTGTGTGTGTGTGTGTGTGACTAGATTTCGCCTTTTTTCCTGATGTGTTTTATTGGTGTTTTAAAGTTTTCCATCATCAAACAAAAAACTAGAGCCAAAATTCAACAGCTGTTTTTTTCAAATCTTGACACATTGTGTGAACGGATCGTACTGAACCACTAATGAAGATGCAAGATGTGTGATATATTTTCGAGTTTGAAAAAAAAAATTTCTTTAAAAAGCCACTGAGAAAAACAATTCTTCAAGTGAATGAGAGCCTATCTCTAGTTTTTTTTTACAGACATTTTTTAGACAAATTACTAGAAAATTTTAAACGCTTTCTAGACGACCATCAAGATGAAGATGTGACAACATTGTGGTGATGGATTTCGCTTCATTCTTAAAACCATTCATCATTCATCTTGCTTGGATTCTTTTTACCAGCGAACAAACAAACAGATAATTTAAGGAAAGAAAAAACCAGTAGTTTCATTGGTTTTTTTTTTTTTGATGGTGTGTTTGTTTTCTAAAAAATTTATTGTTTATCATGCTTGTTGTTTTCTTCGTTACTATCAGTGGATGATGATCAAACAGCAGTAGCAGTAGCAGCTTTTCCTCTTTGATAAACGAATGGCACAGGACAAATATCATAAACACAAGACAATAAAAATAAATAAATAATAAAAAAAATTACGATATTTCTCATGGAATGTAAAGTGGCGAAGATGATACACCAGATTAGAATCTAATCTAGTGTTTTATTTAATTTTTCATATAATTTTTTTTTGTTCTGGTTTGTTTGCTGATTTTTTAAATGAGCAAAACTTAATACAAATAAAACTCAATGATCAGCAAAGAGAGAAAAGGTTTTTAATTAATCAGATTTAAGTATTGTCAGTGAGAACCAGGGAAAAAAAACAATTATTTCTTCTCTGTCGTATTATTTGCCTTTTGGCTCAAAAAAAAAAAAGTTCACAAAGTCACGACAAATTTTAAATGAATGAATGAATGATTTTTTTCTACCCGAAAAGTGTAAAGTAGCTGAGAAATTCTTTAAAACAAGTAAAAAAAAAAATTCGAAAGCG
This sequence comes from Octodonta nipae, assembly GCA_034190945.1. Taxonomy (NCBI): domain Eukaryota; kingdom Metazoa; phylum Arthropoda; class Insecta; order Coleoptera; family Chrysomelidae; genus Octodonta; species Octodonta nipae. The sequence goes on from JAVLUE010000119.1 coordinate 79,558, forward strand.
AATTTATATAGCGGCATTTTAGTTTTTGTTTTCATAGAAGAACTCATAGGCTCATCAACATTATTATTAGTAAAAATTGGTAGCCATTTTCTCATGTTGAGAAAAAAAAAGTGATTAAACTTGGTGACCATTGATTCTCATGATTCTTCATTGATATTGAAGCGGTTAGAACGTTTTTTTTCCTGTTCGACTGTTTCGATATCGAACATCGAAGTATTATTGACTGGAAATACTACTAATTTTTGAGGTTGTTTTAATCGAAAAAAGAAATGAATTTTTTTTAAAGGAAAACTGGCTTCGAATTGGCAATCAAGTTTGGTCACTTGCAAAACAAACAAACAAACAAGCAAGCAAGCTAAATTGTTGTTTAATTTGAATAAAAAAAAATTTACAGGCAAAGCCACTAGCTAACTAGCTTTAACTAACTAAATGGAAATACTTTCAAAAATTTTACTGTTGTTCATCAAAGGATATTGAATGATGATAAAGCAACGGTATACGATAAGAACACGGTGGAAAATATCAAAACAAAATTTTAAAATAATTTATTCCCTTGCTTTCCAATGGGAATGATTAATTAAAATTATTTATAATTAAAATTTCGAAAATTCAAAAAAAAAAAATCTCTTGATCTCTTTAATTTGACTCAAATCTAACCATTTAAAAAAAGAAAAAAAAAGAAAAAGATTTAAAGAGTGAAAAACTTTACCTTTGTCAAGTGTCATTCCATTTCGAAACGTAGTTTTGGTTGATGGATCGAACATAATTTGAACAAAACATTGAGGAAATTTTCTGAATTTTTCTGAATTTGTGATTTTTTTTTTTGTGAAAGGATGTTTGTTGAGAGAAAAATTCAAACAATTAATAAACTATTTGTTTCCATTGTCAACGATGGATCGATTAGTTAATTTATCATCACAAAATGTATCATCTCCTCCTCTCACGTTGACTAGGCGACATACGATTTAGGCTTTGAAAAAAAATAAAAATAAAAATTAGAAGCTAAATTGAGCATTGCTTGAACAATAACATTGTGTTTGAGATTCACAAACACTCGTCAAACACCTCAAGCCACATCGATCTTTGTACTTGTTTGAAAAAAATAAAAATTTTCTGTTTGTTTGTGTTTCGAGAAAAAATCGATTTTGACAAGTGAAGGATGAAGGATTTGAATTGGCGCCAAAACTTTTTCTTGAAAGGCCTTCAATCGAACAAACGAAACAAACAAAATCAAAACGAACATCGAGAAAATGATGGAAATTTTGTTTTTTTCTCTGTTCATGCAACGAAACACATCTTCAATGTGCCTCTTCAGGGAGAACTAGTAGTGCGAATTTGTTGCATTTTGTTTTAAAAACTTTCGATGGATTGAGAAATGAAATTACGATTTTTTGGATGAGAGAATGGATGGAGAATGGAAAAACATTATCCCAAACAGATCGCAGAAAACGCAAGAGAGAGAGAGAGAGAGAGAGAGAGTGGGCTTTTATATATACGACGACAATCGACTACGCGACCAATATCGATGCAGCAAACTAAACACACAGTGTGTATATCTTTCTCTCGTCAAAGTTTAGTATAAAAGCACATTTCACAGGAACCACCACCAGCAGCTTGCTAGTATTATTTTCATTATGTGTGTTTCACTGAACGATTTGGTGAAAATGGTGAATGAAGGCAAATATTAATAATAAGAAGAGAGAAACCACCACCAAGCCAACGCGAAAGAACGAAACTTACCGTGGGAGCAGCTGAAATTTAAACGACCAAAATTCAAATAAACCGTCTACATCCCAACCAACCAACCAACCAACCAGCTAACTAACTAACCAACCAGCCAAAACAAAATGTTCGAGACAACTGAAAAAAAAAACGTCACCTTGTTCAACCTGAAGAGAGAGAGAGAGAAGCGCGCTACAAAAACGAATCACTTTTTTTTCCGTAATAAATTTTCAATTAACGTTTCTTTTTTCAGGGTTAGTCAGAATCAGTATCATTGTTTATTGGTTCCCTGTTGGAAGTTTTTTTTTTGCACACTTGTTGACACGCCTGATCATTTTAGGGCGATGAAAAATTCCTGTTCTCCATCCAGGGATATCGAGGAGACGCTACTAACCTGGTTCCCGGTTGTTTAAATGACATCCAACGTCCCAGCCGCTAGTGCCGCTAAACAAGCAAGGGAGAGGCCGACATTCGACAGTTTTTTTCTCTGCTGAAGAACTAATATAAAAAGAAATAGCAACGGTTATTTTTGTTGTTGTTGGCACAATCTGGTTAACAGCTACGGCTCAGGTGAATGGCCAACGACCCAACGGCCAAAGTTTTTAAAGAAAGCAAACACTTTGGCATCTGTCTGTTTGGTGGTTTGCGTTGGAAAAAAAAACTAAACTTTAAACTTTTTTCCAAATCCAAGTTGTTTTAGGCTAAAACAAAAGAAGCTTTTAGAAAAAAAAAATTTAAAAATGTCATTTTTAATTCATTCAATTTATTTGATGTGTGACAACAGCTAAGAAAAAAATTCGTTTTAATTTCATATAATATGGTGGTTTAATTTGTTTCCTCAGAGAGCCTAAACACAAAAACTCTTTAGAACGAGGCAAATCATTTTAGACTTGAGATTGTTTGAGCGTGCTTTAAGTTTTTTTTTTTATAACAGATGACCAGAAAATGATCAGAGATGTGACATAAGACTATTTTTAGAGCATCATAAAAAGCATCCTTGTGATAAAGACTCTCTCTCAGTTTGTCTGTTGGTCTTTAAAAATTTGGTTTCCTTCTTTAAATTTTTTTAGCCTATAGGCTAGATAATCTTCCATTCTAGCAGCTAAAAAGTTTGTTACAAAGAAAATTCTTTCACTTCCATTCTGGGGTTAAGGGAATGTTCGCCACTATCTAGCCATAAAGGATGTTTCGTTCGAATTGTTTTTTAAACAAGCTGTCAAGCTGTTTTCAAGCTTGAATCTTAAGGAAAAAACATTTCCAACAACATTATGCATTTTTTCATTTTTGAAATAGTCGCGTGCTGTGGTCGCATCTGGTCCCTACAGCCTCCTCTAACACCTCTCTCTCACCACAAGAAACGAATCACTGAAGTGAAACTAAACAAGGACAAACACTATGACACCGAAATGACATTTCAGAAGAACCGTTATTCTACTGGTTTGGGAGAAAAAAAAATATGAAATGATTGGAAAAAATTAAATTTTTTTCAAATTTCTGTCAAAAGCATTGTGTTTTGTTGTTAGTGCTTGTTATTTAGTTTTCTAAGATACTATTCTCTTATTCTTCTTTTTATTTTTATTTTTTTTCTCCAAATTCAAACTATTAGAGAGATGTCTCTTCACTGATGCTGATAACGTCTCTGTTTATTAAAATAAACTTCAACTTTAAAAATTTAATTAAATTAAAAATGATTTAATAATAGAATAAACGCAAAGATAAAAGATCTCTAGTAGAGAAGAAAAATCTTGAAAATCTAGATTTCAAAATTCATTCAGAGTGTCATCAGTTTTATTGAGAATAAATTTCTTTAAAATTTCATTAATAAATTCGAGAGATTTGAGTTATTAGGCACAATAATTTTTATTAACGAGACATTTTAATGTTTTTTCATTTTGATTCCTAGAAAAAAAAAAAAAATAATTTATGATCCAGAAAAAAAATAGTTGCAGAAAATTTGCATATTTTTCCTTGTTTCCATTTTCTAGTTTGATAGACGTAATAACGGTATTTATATGAAAATACTTGATAAAACGCCAAAAAAATTTTTTTGTTGTTGAAAAATCATTGGAAATTGTATGTAGTTTGAATTGAAATTTTCGGATTTTTGTTTGATGGTAAACACGATGGCAAACAAGACACAAGCCGTGGCTTTCCAAAAAAATGTTTGTCTTTGGTGTGTATTTCGAATTTTAGCTGGCCAAAAGACAACAAGCAATGAATTTAGGAGAATTTTTTCTACAACAACAACTAAACATTGGCCAAATCGGAAAAGCTCATTCAATTACAATGCGAAAGCAAAAAGGCTCTGTGTGAGATGTGATCGATGTGCCTTTATGCTTTCATTCGACAAACACACGTCGACACTGTCCTTTTTTTCTTGTTTAATTTGATAAAGAACAATTTCTTAAGACTTTTTTTGAAGAAATTCTTTTGATGAATAAATTTTATTTGTTTTGGTTGCTTGGTCAGCATTATTTTATTTATTTATAATAAATAAATAAATAATGATGATAATTATTCTAAACTCTATCATAAGACGGAGAAGCTGAGAAAATGGTTCAACAAAAAAAACCCCATTGTTTTGGATCATAATAAAAAAAAAAAAAAACAGAGATTTCTTTGTTTTTCCATTCTTTTTGAATGGCTCCTCGGGGAGATTTTTTCTGTTTTTTTTTTCTTCTTCTTTATGTTCTCTGTACTTTAAACTACTCTAAGGATTTCTATTTATTTAGACACTTTGAATCTTCAACAACCAATTGAGATTCATTTTTACGAGTTCATTCTACTGGGCTGGTTTTTTTGTTCCGTAACCAGTCGCTTCACACCAATTCACACTCAATGATGATTAAATCTTTTTTTTTTTAAGAAAGAAAAATTGATGAACATTTCGTTTGTTCGTAATCGGTTTAAACAAAAAAAAAAGAAAGAGAGAGAGTAGCAAGATATCCATCGCTGTGTGTAAATTTGTTAAAGTTTTCCTTCTGAAAAAAGTACAGTTTATCTTGGCTTCCAGAAGATTTTCCAAAAACAAAAATTTCAAACTCTTTGAAATGAATTACATTGAGTAGTATGAGTTTTTGTTAAACTCATAGGAAAGATGTTGGAAAGATAACTCGTTGTTGGTTAAAATTGTTTGAATTAAAAAATTTTTCACTGTTGACAGTTGAAATAGATTTCAAAACGAAACGTTTAGAACGTTTTTTTTTTGTCTAAAATTTTCGTAATCTAGTTGAATGAAGAAAGATGATGTTAACCTTTAGTGTGCATATGCTGATATGGAACAATATAACCCTCATCTTAACCGTAAAATATACTATGGAATCAAATATAAAACATATGGCTTTTATTTGAGAAAAAGATGTTTCCACATGAGCCAATTATTAAGTTCGTCAATACAATACATCAAGCTTAGTGTATCGCCATGTGCACGAGCTAGGGCTGGCACGTGCAATATACATGCAGCAGCAACAGCACAGATGTAGTGTATTACGGCACGTGTGACACACTGGTGGTCAAAGGTGATTTGTGTCAGACTGTTGGTGTGTGTGTGTGTGTGTTTTTTTTTTGAATGATTATTTTTTTTTTTTTTTGAGCTAATGATTGTGGTGTTAGTTAAGTGAACTGTTTTGGCACACGAACCAAAAATTTATTTATTCGAATTATTCGAGTCGACACAGATGCCGACAGCTGTCTAGTGGTCTAATAATATTTTTTGCGTATACGCGCGTCGTTGAACTTTTCGTTTTATGTACCAGAAACATTACATTAAAATATCAGATCTAGCACGAGCGTAAAATGTCAAAAAAAAAAACAACAACAACGCTTAAAATGTCATTTTTTTTGAATAAACAAAAAAAGCGCTTCCTTGGTGTTTTTTTTGGGTTATCATTTCAAATGATGTCCCGATGTTTTTTTGTTCAAAAAAAAAAAAAAAATAAACAAACAAACGGAAGATTGAAAGGAAGGGCAGGTCACAAAACTGACAACAGTTTTGCCGGTGTCATCCATAGCGAATAATTCACCACAAAAAAAAAAAAAATAGAATAAAATAAAAGCCAACAGTTCATACACACCTGATTCCATTGGAAACCATCACTATGAGTTGGAAAAATTAATCGACCAAATCCAAAATGCCAACCAACAAACGTTGTCAATGGAAGAATTGAAATTGAAATTCAAAACCAGAAACTCATGAAAAAAGATTCAAAGAAAATTTTGAACAGATTTTTCAAAATAAAATTTCCAATCTCATTGGATTTTAAATTTTTTTAAAAATAAAGTTTAAAAAATCCGAACGATACAAAACTCACTGAATTTGGAATCACTAAAACCTAGATAATTAAAACTGATGGGAAAAATAAATTTATTATTTAAAAGTTTTTCTGCTGTTTTTTCTATATATTTTGGATCGATTTTGGAGAAAATTTAAAATTAAAGAGACCAGAATCAGCGCAAAGCAATCATTCAGAATATTGAATCGAAAAATTGGAAAAAATGAAACAGAAAAATATTTGTTTTCTAGGGTAAAGTGTTTTGGTGTGTGTGTGTGAGTGTCTGAATGAAATAAATTTTAACAGAAAATAATTTCTTGTTTTATCGTCAATAAAAATAAATAAAAACTCTTTTTTCTTAAAAAAAAAAAAAAAATAACCAAACTAGATGTCTTTGAGAATGTCAACAAAAACAAACGCATTTTTTCACTAATCATTTTGACTAAATAATAAAAACTAAAGAAAAAAAGAAAGTTGAATTCTTTTTTCATTGATGATCCATGACGAAGCTCCTGATTTCTTTGGGAAGTTTATCCAATGGTATCACATGATTATGACGAACAATGACTTGAGCACAAATACACTGCAACGTTCCATAGTTGAGTCGCATTCGTTGTAATGGAAGATTTCCTTTTGAATAATCGAATGGTGTTTGGCCATCAGAGTTACGTAAATCGATATGGGCCATGGATTGAATTAGATATGATACCATATCGACATTGACATTCTCGTGTTGCATCAACAAATGTAGACAAGTGTTTCTATTACTGTCACGAAGATTCAAATTGTATGGACTTTGATCGACAATAAATTTAAAAATTCGATCAAAGAAATTTCTGTGCTAGATAATGGTTGCTTGTTGGCAGCCAAAATACAGATAATATGCAACAAAGAGTGAGATTCTTTTCGGGAAACCGGATCACATGAGAGCAATTGATGAATTAACCGTTTGAATTCCATCCAATCTGTGGAAGAAATTTTTGACCGAAAATGGCACATAAAACCGATCAAGTGTATGATGATCAAACATTGCCGATCAATTCCATTGAGACGACAATTCAACATTGAATATCGATCATAGTTTGGTGAGTAATTGCAATCGGTACGTGAATTTAGTCTATCATAATTATTTGAAGCATTGAGTGCGAAGAACAGTTCTGTAACTGCCATTTTGAATACTTTGAAGATATCACAAACCATCGTTTCATATTCGTTATTGTTGAAACACATTAAATTGAAAAACTCAATCAACAAAACAAAACTGTTTTGAGTGATATCACTCAATGGTTTGGAAGTGTTCTGTTGACGATCAAGGTTGTACATCCATAATGATAAACATCGAGCATAATCCCCAGCTTCGGCATAATTTGTACCATGAAATCGAATGAAGAAAAATGTCTCTGGATGTCGAATGGAAAGTATCCGTTCTCTAATTATCAAAGACTGAATTTTCATTAGATCAGGATCACAGAACAGATTATCCAATTCTTCTTCGCTCTTAAACTCAGTAACATTTCCATAGGCTTTAAGATAATACTCGCTATGATTGACCAGAAGCTCGTGATATTCTTTGTTGCATTTGGTGGATAAATTTAAAGCTATCCGCCAATATTTGAATGCCTCAGTCAGATTATAAAATTTATCGACAAAAGTGGTGCCCAACAGTTTGTATGCGTCTGCCTCATCTTCAATCGTACAATTGAAAACAGATTTCAAATAATTAAACATTTCAATGTTTCCACTGATGACCGCTGTCATCATCGGATTAAGCCCGAAGCAATCGCGCTGAAAAATGGCGCCGTTTCTAATGAGCAATTTAATTATTTCCATATTGTTTGATTCGGCGCAATCATGTAATGCCGTATTTCCTGAATTTATATTTGATAAAAATAAATCAAGGTTATTATTATTTCATGTAAATTTTACCTTTAACACTTTGACGATTGATTAAACATCCTTTATCGATAAGATATGAAGCAATATTAAAATGACCCTTATAACTGGAGAGAAACAAGATTTTCCATGTCAAGATAAATTTTAAATAAAACTATCTCGTACCAAGAAATCATCAGACAAGTGTGACCATGCTTATTTGCTATCTCGATATTGGCTCCATTTTCGACTAAATATTTTACAATCTCGAAATGCCCATCAAAACATGCCGCTCGAAGAGGTGTAGAATTGGTTTGGGTCGTACAATTAATATTGGCTCCGTGCTCCAACAATAATTTGACACAGTTTAAATTTCCTGCTGCGGCGGCGCACCATAATGGTGGTGTATCATGAACAGTTTCTCCGTCAAATTCCACTTTACCAACCTGTAAAAAAAAAGAAGCGTTCAATACTCATTAATCCTTATAAAAAAAAACTATCGAATCACCTGTTCAATATCGGCTTCACAGTATTTAATGAGATAATCGACAATTTCATAGTAGCCAAAACGTGTTGCCACCAACAATGGAGTAGCTCCATCCAGCTTACACGAAACAATTGTCTTGATTATTGGTTTTGGCAGAAAGCCCAAAAGTTTCTAGAAACCAGAAAAAAACAACAATTTTATTTGAAAACACAACCAAAAAAAAAACTGAAACTTGAAACTACCTGAAGCGATCTTAGGCTGTCGCTGTAAACAGCGTTGAATATTTGAAACTTCAATTCCATCTAGAATTCATTTAAAATTCACGAACAAAACAGGCAAACAAACGCAAACAACGTATTACAATAACAATTCGCTGTGCTTCACATTCAAAACCAGACCAATGAGAAAATAATGGAGAAAAAAAAAAACAAGACGGCAAATAAATTTTGGCTCAACCAACACAACAACAACAACAACAAAATGAATGAATGAATCGCATAAATGATAAGTTTTTTCTTTCTGGGAGTTGTCTTCAAATCATCAATTAATTTTTTCCTTTTGTTGTTTTTATTAAAAAAACCAAAACAAAAATCAAATTAAGATTTTTGTGTGGTGGTTTATCAATTTAAAACTTTTTAACCGTACCTAAAACTACAACAAAAAGGAAGAGTGATGGAAGAGATATAGTGAGAGAGTGAATGCGAGAGATGATATTTACTGATTATTGATAATTGATATCGTCGAGTTTCAATACCAGTTAATGTAATGTTTTTTTTTTCAAATTTGCTTGTTGTGTTTCTGAGTAAATGATTTTTCAAAAATAATAACATTATTTCATTATATCTTGGTGATGTTGAAATTGGCCGTATTAGCGAGAAAATTTTGAAAAATTAAAATGACAATGTTACAACTACTAAAAAAAAAAACACAACCAGGCTGTGAAGATGTGCAATAATAAACTGTTGTTGTTTGTTTTGCTGTTGGTTTGGTTTGTTTCACTAAAATGAAATGAATGATTAAAGCAAAATATAAATATACAAAATGCTGTGCATTTTTTGTTGTTGTAGCGTTGTTGTTGTATTTGCTTTCGTTTTCGCTAGTGAAGGTCGGCAGATGGCTACCACTTGTATACACCGCTAAAAATCGATAAAAATGCTTTCGACTGTTTGTTAGTCGATGTCGATGATGGTAATGGTGGTGGTGGTAATAATTTTACACTTTTTTTGACAATAGCAATACGATACAATGTAGTAGTAGGATGCTGAAAGCGGAGGAGCAAGAAGCCGCGTGTTTGATTCCATTTTTTTTCTCCGTTGTTGTTGTTGTTGTTGTTGTGTTTTCGGTAGAATTATCGTATGAAAAAAAAAATTGGAATTTCATATACTCTGTTTGTTTGTTTGTTGAATGTGTTGTATGTATGTACGGAAACAGAAAAAATAAATCAGCCTTGTCCTTCAACATGTAACCATCGTTCTTTTGTTCGTTGCTTGCTTGCTCGTTTGCTTGTACCAATGAGATTCTTCATTACCAAGGCCATTGTCAAAGCATAGCATATAAAAAAAAAGAATCCTAACCTAAATGAGATTTTAACCCAAAATCTCTGGAAACATAGAAGATACCATTCCTGGAATATATATCGTGTCTCTGTGTGTGTGTGTGTGTGCGGGAATCGACCTTGACAGAGTTTGGGTATTCTGTTAAAATAAAATAATGTTACAATAGGGTAACAAGAAGAAAGTGAATCCTGACCTTGCACTTTACCAAGGCCGCATCAACCAAAGCCGATATCCCAGCACAATCCTATGGTTGGTAAAAGAACCACTGCTTCTCTTGTCTTTGTCTGTGATAAACCAGTCCACCATCGGCTATATAGTCCATCAAAAAACAAAAACTAAAAGAAATGTCTCGTCATTCCGGCCCGGAAAACTTTATTTTCCATTTCTTTTTTGAATTAAGGACTTATCATTTTTGAAATGATAATTATTCTTTCTTCGCACTACAAACAAGCGTCTTGAGAGTCTTCATCAAACCACTTTCAATCCACTTTGTTTTAATGATTTTTTTTTTTATAAATAAATCAAAAAACAAATAACAAACACGATGATGTTAAAGGCAACATTGTCTAAATTTAGCAATCTCTAAATGCCGCACCAAAACGTTTGTTTGGGCTGTTTCTCTATCAACTATTCAACACTATTCTCAAATGAAAAGAGACCACTATTATTCATTTGAATATTATTTCAGTATATTCACTGATTTCTGTTTTGCATAACAAATGTTCCATGTTGGAAAGCTATTTTCTTCAACAACTGTTGGATGGAAAAAACAAAAAACTTGTCAAGTAACTCTATAGAAAGAAATACGATTATTGAATAACAAACAAACACGACAAAGACATCATTCAAAATTTCAAAAGCCAAAAAAACACTCTTGTTCGAAAACAGAATCATTGGCTTGATAGATGGATGGTTGGTTAGTTGTTTGGTTGATTGTCTCAAGGCCAATGTCATTCGATGATTCAAATCTATGTCTTGTGTGATGAATGTGTATGAATATTATTAAATTGATGATTAACATGATCAAATCAATTTTCTATTTCGACGCCCATCCTTATAATTTTTGAAGCCAAAAACTTTTACAAGCTTGTTCGATACACTTGAAACCATTGCTCTTCTATAAACAAATGAATTGATGTTGATTTTTTTTCCCAGTGTTTCAATGATGATGACCAATAGAGTCACGTTTATTTAACTCCCTAAGAAAACTGCTGAAAGCAACAACAAAAGAAAAAGAATCTTTCATCTTTTCAATGAAGAGAGGTTTGTTTCTTGGGTTTCCATAAGAAAAAGTGGAAAAATCAAGTTTACATTCAGCTACTTGCTTTTTTTTAATACTGACAAGTCAAAGTGAACAAAAAGCAAGACAACAAACTGATTCGATCAACCTGATCTCTGTCTCTGAAAACACGATCTCAAAATACTGAACAAAACAAAAGGATTCAAGTTCGTTAAACTATAGCAAAGCTGTTATTGCTATTTTTTTTCCATGAACCGAATATTTCCATAACCTTACTGCAAGAAACAACACGAAAAAAAAATGAAAATAAATCCATGAATATGCTAGAAAAATGACGTTTACATTTAGTAACAAATAGGAACAACAACTACAAAAAAAAAAACAAGACCAACCCAAAACAGTGGAACGAAAAAAAAATAGGATTTAAGGTCAAAATACAACAGCGAAAAAAAAAAGGAAAAAATTTTTAAAATAAGATCAGAGAGAGAGAGAGAGAGAGCTTCCGAGAAGACAATTCGCATTGAATGTTTTTTTTCTCTCGTTTTCACTTCCATTGATGTTGTCAAATTCGAATAACTGCATGCTGTACTATTTTCCATAATTCTTTTGAAAAAAAATTTTCTAGATGATAGCGATGATTGAAGCAAAATTTTGTTTCTATAATTTGCACGCCAATTTTCAAGGATGGCGATCGTTCGTTCGTTCGTTCGTTCGTTCGTTCGTTCGTTCGTTCATTCGTTTGTTTGTTCGTTCATTGATTCATTCAACGTGTCCACTTTCCATTGCTAATGCAAGAAAAATTGTAACATTTCGTTTTTGTGTTTGTTGTTTTTAGTTTTTTTAATTTTGACAATAATTATAACTGACAAGTTTTTTTTTCTTTTAATTAAAATACTAAATTCTATTCTCTTGTTGATATTAGTACAGATATAAAAGCTCGATAGCCAGCCAGCCAGCCAACAAGCAAGCAAAAGAGAAATAAAAAATAAATAGGTGGAGGTATATAAATATCGGAATGAACACGAATTTCTCAATAATTTCTCACTGACAGGGCGCGAACATTCGAAAAAAAAATCATGCTTCAAGTTTTTTTAAGAAGGGAAAATTTTTCCTTTTTTTTTTTGAATCCACTGGATTGATAATCAATCTGTTTGAGAGCAAACGTTCTCTTTCAAAAACGAAACGGTGTGAAATTTTTCTTGAGAGAATTTTCTCTTGGCTGCTAAAAAAATCTCATTTCTTCCTTTGTCGACCGATTTGTTTTAAAAAAAAAAACTTGAATTCAAGAAAAAGAAAACGATTTTAGAAAAAAAAACTTTTTCTTCGAAATTCTCAAGTATCTAGAGGTTGCTGTGTGTGTGTCAGTGTGGTAGGTTTTTTTAGTAGGTCTATTTTCTCATGCGAAACACACACACACACACACACACAAACACATCAACAGAGTGAAACCACATAATATTACCACCTTTGACCAGGTAGAAATCTTTAATGATGAGGACAACTGAAGAGAGATGAATGTGAACACACACACACACACACACACAAACACAGTTCTCAACACAAAAAAAATATTCAACGCATTTAATACTCAAAGCTGATAAATCTAGAAAAGAAAAGAAAACGATGTTGTCTTGATGATGATATTATGATTGTTGTTGTTGTTGCGGTTGTTTTACCGTTAGTCCGTTTTAGTGTTACAGCGAAAATTCAGTTTTTGAAGTTTTGCCTTCTTCATTTTTGTTCTTTCTTTCTCTCTTACGCTCTGTTAACACAGTTCGAATATTTTCTGTTCACGTTTCTTCAGTTTTTTTTCTTTCTCCTCATTTAGTTTAGCTTCACAAAGCTAATGTGTCTCGTTTTTTTTTTTCTTCTTCGTTTGTTAAAACATTCTGGTCAAACTTGTGCTATTATAATAATAGTGATAATAATAATGAAAACAAAACAAAAAATAAATAAAATAAAATGAAATTTCTAAATCTGCCTGAATGAATGAATGAAGCAGCAGCAGAAGCAGCAGCAGCACTCTTGGTCAGTTGTTTGTAGAGTGTTTGCTCTATATTTTTAGATGTTTTCTATCAATTCAACAAAAACCAACCGAACAAGCAACAGTTTTTTTTTTAAAAATTTTGTTGATGCTTCTTCTTACTAATAATAACCAGGCTCAAGAACGATTGAATTGATCTCGTGAATTTGTTTGTTTTTTTTCTCTGGTGTAATGAATTTTTGATTCGATTGAATCAAAATAAAAAATATCAAGTGACCATAGAAACAGAACCTTTACCTTTAGGATTTCAACCAAATCATTTGGAATCAAGTTTCTCTAAATAACTTCTAAATGCTTTCAATGAAACACACAACATGAAACACCATTAACTGTGATGTTATTAAAACCAATGGATCAATGAATGAATAATATTTGTTGTTGCTGAAGAATTTTGAACTCAGTGATTTTGTTGTTGTTGTTGAACTGTGATTAGAGCATACGAAACGATGCCTTGATGCCGAACCACCATTCAACACTCCAGGATCGATCAATTCAATGTAACCAACAAAAATTATAAATCAATGTGTTTGATGGATGGCTCGAAAATGTTGTTGTGAATCTTAGTTTCTTGTTGCAAAAAAAAAACAACACCTTTCTCTGTTCCTATTTGTTGGGTTAAAAACATTTTTTGTTGCAATAAAAATTTAAGTGCAATCAACTTTATCTCGTCATCGGCCGTCATCGATAACATTTTTTTTTTCTCGAGTAATTTGTTTTTTTTTTTTTTGTCACAACAATTTTCTTCACAACAACCAACACCATTACCACACCAACAACAACAAACATCATTATCATGGTAAATCAAATAAAGTGGAGTATGTGGAGTCAGTGTGCTTGTGGCGCAATAGAAAAATCGGGTTGCATCACCCTAGAAAAAAAAAAAACGAGTTCAAGAAGTTTTAGTTTGAAAATTGGATTTCGTTATCGAACCAAAGTCAATTAAAATGTTTTCTGTTTTATTTCTCTGTCTTAAATGATTGGAACAAAACAACGATTTATACAGCTTTCTCCTTAGCATTATCTCACCGTCTTACGAAAGATTTTTGTGTGTCTTGCCGGTATATAGTCTGAATGATTGAACAAACAAACGAGCGAACGAAATCAGAATGATAAGAGTGAAGCCATTGATTTATAAATAAATAAAGGCATTTTACGTGGCGGTTTCACAAAACTGGCAGAACTTTAAGAACGAACTAGAAGAAGTCTTAACTTTTGAACTTTGAACAACACGAGTGACCTGATTCACATTTTCGAAAAATTTTTTGAATTTTTGAATGGTCGGGTTATGCTTGGTCACAAATTTTGAAGGTAACAGTGTTTATCATTGTCGAGTTGTTGATGTGTCACCCTGAATCTCAATGATTGTTCCAGTTTATTCGAGAAAAAAAAGAAGAATAATTAGAATAAAACGAACAGGATTATAAATTTGAAAAGAAAAAGTGTGTTCGGTTATAATGATGATGATGATATAAAACCTTGATCAACAAGCATAATCATGGTAGTTCAACCATAAACAACATCGGCAGCCAAGCAGTGTTTGTTTGTTTCATTTGAGCATTGATTTTTTTTTATTATAATGTGCTTGTCAGCATTTATGCGTTTTTATTGAAAACAAATATTTTTCACAAGTGTTGGAAGCACCAACAATTTAATGAAACACAGTTCATGGTTGATCATAATTTTAGTGTTCGGTTTGGTTCAATCAATAATTATGATAAATTTTTAAGCTTTTTTTTTAAAAATAAAATTATTTCATAAAACTTATTGAATGTTTAATTAAAAAAAAAAAACATGCAATTAAATAGCTATTTAAATGCATTAATTTTGAGACTGTGAAAGATTCACTAGATAACACGTAGTCTGTTTGTTTGAAAGAGTTGAATTTAAGAAGAAAATTTTTGTTGTTTTTGGATCGTTTTTATCTAAACATGAAACTACCTATTTAAAGTGTCTTTGAAAGTTTCTTCAGAAAATTCTTTTGTTTTCTTCTTGTTTTTTTGTTTGAAACGCTCTAATCTGAAAGGCCATTCAAATGAAATGATATCTGTCCGTTTTGGCCCGATTTCTTATTGTAATTGTAAATTGTCAACTCATCATTCTCACTGTGTGTGTGTTTGTGTGGCAATGTTGATTATTTCTATAGTTTACAATGGTAATGATTTAAAATAAAGATGAATAACTGAATAGCTAAATAATAGCATATACAGATTCTATTTTAATGCTAGAGAAAAATTTTAAATGTTTAGTGGGCCTGCATGAATGTTCCAAATTAAAACAGGTTAATATAATTATTGTAGCTTGTTATTCAGCCTGCGTTACACGCTAACGTGTTTAAATACTTGAGTGTTTAATTTTTTTTTTCTTTGTTTACTTTTAAATAAAAATCTAAAATGCTATAATCCTTGACCCAGTGTCGAGTTAAAGAGAAGAAAAAAAAACTGAAACAATGAAACAAATAATAGAAAAGAATAATCTTTAAAAATTAATATTTTTTTCTTGAATTTTGATTGAGAGTACGAGTGAACGATGGTTGCCATTGATTTTTTTTTCCTAGATAGAATAAGAAAACCTTTGTAATTGATCATTGAGGATAAAATCATCATACCAGAAAATCTCGAGAAAGTTTCTCCTATTATTTCTTAAATTATGATTAATTTTTGGCTGTCAAATAGATAGATTGCGTAAATTTTGAGTCAATTATTTTTCTGTTCCTGCTATTTTTGCACCATCATTGTTTCAAAACAGTTATTAGATTATTTGTGTGGAAACAAAAAAAAACGACTGAAATACTAAACACGATCCAATTGAACGCGACTAAATTGAATATGAAATCACTTATTCAAGTTGGTTACAAAAAATCTAGTTCAGTATTTAAGAAAACTTGTAAGAGATGAATGAATGAGCTTGGCTGATTGAATTTTTCAAGTCACATTGAAAACACAGTGGAACCACCAAGGAATCGGTGTCAAACACCTGAACATGAGTTTTGCTCTGTCTGCCTACGCCTAAAGTGGAAGGAAAAACAAATTTCTTTAAATTGATAAATCAAAGAAAAACTGTCATCTCAAATGAACAGTCGATTTAAGAACTAACCGTTCAACGTGTTTAAATGCGGACATGAAGTATTTGATGATTGGTTTAATGAAAATTGATGATGATGATAATAAATGTCAACCAACTGTTTGCTTGCGTGTTTTTTCTCTCTCTCTCTCTCTTTGTGTTCGAAACGGAATTCAAATGATGAAAATAAATTGATCATCGTGTTTTTCTTAAAATAATTTTTGTTTCTTTTTTTTTTTTTTGGTAGAAATCGTTTTGGAAAAGAGATTGCATCGTATTACATTTGTTTGTTTTGATGGTGTGTGTAGAATATTCTCGACCAAAAAGGTTATTCCGTACGTATTGAATTCAAAAGTTGAGATAAAAAATAATTTTTTTTTTAAAATTTGAATCTTGATTTCATAAACAATGATCAGAGAACAAGCTGCTTTACAGCAACCACCAAACAAATGAAAATCAAAGCCAAAATGGTGATGGTAAAAAGTTGGTATGCTACTATACCAATTGGTCACAATATCGGCCAAAAGAAGGAAGATTCGTTCCAGAGGATATTGATCCATTTTTATGCACGCACATCATTTTCAGGTTAATATTTTTTTGATTTTTACTGGTTGTTAATTAGTTTTCTATTTGTGATAAAAAAAAGTTTTGGCTGGATGAAAGCCAACAAACTGACATCATTCGATTCGACTGATGAGACATTGAACAACAAAAAAGGAACCTATGAAAAAGTGATCGAATTGAAGCAGAAAAATCCAAAATTGAAAGTTCTGTTGGCTGTTGGTGAGTTTTTTTTTTGTCAAAAAAATTCCTTCATTTGCTTCAAATTTAAAAACCATTTTAAGGTGGTTGGTCTTTTGGCACGGAACGATTCAAAACCATGTCCTCGACCAGATACAATCGACAAGTTTTCATATTCAGTGCAATGGACTATTTGAGACAAAGAAACTTTGATGGTAAATTTTGGTTTTACTTTGCTCACGCATCACTAGATGGAGTTCAATTTTTATTAAAACTGTTTTTTCTTTAGGACTTGATCTTGATTGGGAATTTCCTAAAGGTTCCGATGATAAAAGAAATTTCGCAGATTTACTTAAAGTATGTTCCTTTTTCTAATGGTCAACTTGAACACTTTTTTTTTGTTTTGTTTCGCAGGAACTACGTGAAGCATTCGATTCAGAAGCCAAAGAGAAAAGTCTTGGCCGATTGTTATTGACAGTGGCTGTGTCAGCTGGAGCTGAGACCATAAAA
Source organism: Octodonta nipae (assembly GCA_034190945.1). Lineage (NCBI taxonomy): Eukaryota > Metazoa > Arthropoda > Insecta > Coleoptera > Chrysomelidae > Octodonta > Octodonta nipae. The sequence continues at coordinate 97,061 of JAVLUE010000119.1, forward strand.
AGTGGATATGATATTCCTGAAGTTTCAAAGTAAAGTTTTTATCTATTGAAAAAGATTCCACATAAATTTTGACAAACATGATTTTGGTAGGCATGTCGATTTCATCAATATTATGTCGTATGATTTTCATGGAAAATGGGAACCAAAAACTGGACACAATGCACCATTATACTCTCTTTCCTCAGAAACCGAATGGCGAAAACAACTGACAATGGTTTGTTTTGTCTGTTTTTTATTATATTTTTTTGTAATGGTAGCCAAGCTAGAGAGAATTTTTAAATTAATCGATTGATTTTTTTGTAGGAGTATGGGGTTAAACTTTGGGAGAAACATGGTGCGCCCAAAGATAAAATTATCGTTGGATTGGCAACTTATGGTGAGTAGTGAGTTCTACAGTGAAAAAAATTGCTGATTTTTTTTCGAAAGGACGAACATTTACGTTGACTTCGAATATAAATAATGGAATGAATGCACCAAGTTCAGGTGGTGGAAAGGCTGGCGAGTTTACTAGAGAATCAGGATTTTTGGCTTTTTACGAAATTTGCGATATGCTTAAAAACGGTGCCAAATATGTTTGGGATGATGAGCAAAAAGTTCCGTACGCCATTCATGGTGATCAATGGATTGGATTCGATGATGAAAGATCTTTGAAAGAAAAACTTAAATGGATTCAAGATAATGGCTATGGTGGAGCGATGGTTGGACTGTCGATATGGATGATTTCAAAGGAACTTGTGCTGGTCGAAAGTATCCTTTGATTGGGGTCATGGGTGAAGAACTATTGGGCAAACCAAAAGAAAGCTCGAAACTAGAATCAATTATACAAAAGGCTATTTCTGTGTCAGATCCTTTGCCATCAAAGGTTTCAGTACCAAGCAGCGATATGAACATGATTATTGATAAGCCCTTAATGTCGACAACACCAACTTCATCTAAACCAATCAAATCTAGTAACGAAACTAATGCTCGAGTAGTTTGCTATTTCACAAATTGGTCTCATAAACGACCTGGACAAGGTCAATTCACCCCAGAAAATTTGGATCCATTTTTGTGTACACATGTGATATTCGCTTTTGCCAACTTGAATCCAGAGTTCAAATTAATACCCAGTGAACCGAGTGATGAGGGTCCTAATGGTCTTTATGAGCGTGTTTTAGCTTTAAAAACCAAAAACCCTTTACTCAAAGTGATGATCGCTCTTGGTGGATGGATGATGGGCCCTCTGCCATTCAAAACTCTTACTGAAAGCTCTTATCGGCAAACATTGTTCACGTTTAATACTATCGAATTTTTACGCAAAAAAGGATTCGATGGAATTGATATTTGCTGGGAATTTCCCAGAGGACCCGAGGACAAAGAACGCTACACCAAACTATTAAAGTTAGTGAATTAACAATTTCAAGTTGGATTGTTAATAACATCATTAATGATATTATTTCAATTTATGTTTAACCATTCATAACATGATGTTTTTAATAATACCAGGAATTGCGTGAAACATTCGATGGTGAAGCCAAAGGCTCGGGAAAATCAAGGTTGTTGATGTCAGCCGCTGTGCCGGCAAGTTTCGAGGCTGTCACCAGTGGTTTTGACGTACCAGAAGTTAACAAGTTAGTAATATTTTTAAAAATAAAGTTATTAGATTATAATGCGATTTGATTGGAAATTCTAATTAAAAATGAATCTCTCTCTCTAGAAAATTTTTCATTTGAAAATTACTGACAGTATAATTTCTAATTTTCTCAGATATTTAGATTTCATCAATATCATGACGTACGATTTTCATGGGGATTGGGAGAAGAATGTTAATCACAACTCTCCATTATTTGCATTGCAATCGGCCTCGTCATATCAGAAAAAGCTGACGTTGTAAGTAATAGTTGAAGTGGGGTTTAATGGCTAATGTAATGGAATATACTGTGATGTATGAAACTTATAATCTAAGAGTTGAAAAAAAATGTGACATGCCGACATTTTCTGTGTACCACAAAAATGCTTTTAACAAAAAAAAAACGGATTGCGTGGGGTTTAAGTTTTAAATTTAATGAAAACAACAACGGCATTTGGTTCCGTATTTTTACCCGTTTTATTTTTGTATGTCCTCAAAAACTAGGTTCTTCAATATGTTGTTTGCTTGTCTAGACTTTTGGTTAACAAAAGCGACGCATATGTTGTAACAGTAGGAAGTGAATTCTGTACAATACAGCAAAAAAAACTCTCTCTCTCTCTCTCTCCAGAGAAAGCGAAAATAGAGTTTAGCTAGATAATAAAACAACGGTTTTCACTCTTCCGTTTGTTTGTTTGTTTTTTTTTTTCGGCCGTAATTCGGTACGGCAAAAAAAAAAAAACGGTAATATGAAAATCTCAAGAGAAGGCATACGAGGCATCATGACATATGCACTTTCACCTTTGTCGTCGAGCTCGAATTGTTTGCGACATCATTTCAATGTTGTTGTGGTTGTTTATTTCATTCTCCTTCATTCACTTTCTTTTGACAGACTTCCGCGTTTTGGGAAAACAGAAAAAAAAAGTTTAATTTTAAGCAAGCCAAAAAAAAAAAAGTTTGAAAATTTTTAAATAAATAAAAACTGGTGAAAGCGGATTTAACCGTTTTTTTTTCCCCCGTTTTACCTTTTTCAATTCAAACCAAAATGTGCATGTTTTAGGTCACATACATGAGTAGAGTGAATGACGATCATCATGTTTTGAAATTTAACAAATTCGTACGATTTCTCTGATTGTTCTCCTTGTTGAAATTTTTTTTTCCATCTGAACAACACTTGATGAAATCAAAGTAAACACAGATAGAAGCTTTAGAAAAACAATTTTTTTTTTTTTTTTAGAAAAAAATATATTAATAAACTAAATGAATATTAATAACTCATTATGAAAACGAAAAAAAAAATTAATTTAATTTCAAGTTTTTTAATTAAATCAAAAAAAAAAACAAAATTCACTTTTCTCAAACAGAAACATAACGGAATTACCTTAAAAAACAGATAAGTGACCATCGGTGTGCGCAAGTCAACATTTCGTTAAAACGAACTTTTTGAACAGCCTAAACTTCTATCTTTGCTATCTGAAAAAGTTCGATTTGAGTTTTTCAAAAATTTAAATTTATGTCTATGAAAACTTCAAATTTTTAAAATAAAAATAAAATCAATTATTTTCAAATAGTCACTTATCTGGGAGTTTTTAGGATAATTTCCCGAATTTAAATGAGTTTCTTTTTTTACCGGGTTTCTCGAATCATTTTAATCTATTCCACGATGTTTTAGTTAAATTTTTTTTTTGTTTCTGTTTACCTAGGATTTCAGTGTCAACGAATGGGTCAACAAAGGGGCATCAAAAGAGAAAATAGTGGTCGGCTTGCCAACCTATGGTGAGTTCATTTCGAAAAATTTTCAAATGTTTTTGTTTCAATTGTTTTTGTTTGTTTGCGTTACACAAGGTCGCTCATTTACATTAGCTAGTCCCAATTTGACTGATATTGATGCGCCGGCTATAAAAGGTGGCAATCCGGGACAGTACACTAAAGAATCTGGGTTTCTCTCGTTTTTTGAGGTGAGTTTTGCCCAAGTTTTCTTCTAATGTTTTTTAAATAATGAAAATTTTTAGATTTGTGATTTGCTAAAATCTTGGTGCTACTTTGGTATGGGATAATGAGCAAAATGTTCCCTATGCCTATCTCAACGATCAATGGGTAATCGATTTGCAAATTTTAATGCTATTTCCAAATTTAAAAACAAAACAAACGATTTTCTAGGTCGGATTCGATGATCCTCGAAGCTTCAAAGTGAAGGTAAACAAAGAAAAATTCTTAAAACATCTATTCAAATTCAAAACCTCAATTCTCACTTAGACTCAATGGATAAAACAAGCAGGATTTAGTGGCATCATGATCTGGTACTACATGATGAAAATTATTAGAGAATTTATTTTTTAGAGAAAATTTATTTATAAACCTAGGTCTATCGATATGGATGATTTTTCTGGTTCTTGTATGGGTCAGAAATTTCCGTTGATTAATGCTGCCAAAGACGAGCTGAAAGGATATCATGTCGAGAAGCTTGATGAAATCAATAGTATCAGTCTGCTAACCAGTAAAAAAGGTTCGAATTTGGTTCATTGGAATAGGATTTTTTTTGTTGTAATGAAACTAAAATTCAAATTCAAACAGAAAACAAAGATGAAGTCAAATGCGATGAAGCTGATGGCCATATCAGCTATCATAAGGACAAAAACGATTGCACCATGTATTTCATGTGTGAGGGCACTCGGCGTCATCATATGCCATGTCCCCAAAATCTCGTGTTCAACATCAAAGAGAATGTCTGTGATTGGCCAGAGAATGTGGAGGAATGTGCCACCGCTTTGGCTGGAAACAATGGAAGCGATAAACCAAAATGAGAAATTCTGAAACAATTTTTTTTTTGGAGCATCTAATTCGATGATTTTTTTTTTTTTAGTTCAATCAATGCTGTCCATTCAAAAACTATTTGCCATTTTCAAGTTTTTTATAACCTAAATTTAATTTTAATCAAATTCTCTTATTTAAGATTTTCTACTTATTTATAGAGAGCAATAGAAAAAAAAATCAATCAGGATCCTATTTTTCCAATTATTAGAATTTAAATTTAATAATTTTTTAATTACCGTGGCTTGTAAATATTGTATTTTTTTTTTCAAAGAAAAAAAGTTCAGCTAAAATTCATGAACATTTACTATATGAGAATATTGATAT